>JAQZBX010080858.1:0-13763 GCA_029593785.1 Cabassous unicinctus | reverse complement strand
TTCCAGTTGGCACTTGGTATTAGTCCCTCGTTGCCAGGGAGGCTCATCCCCGGGAGTCATGTCCCACGTTAGGGGGAAGGTAATGCATTCATATGCTGAGTTTGGCTTAGAAAGAGTCCACATTTGAGCAACAAGGAGGCTCTCAGGTGGCAACCCTTAGGCACCCCATAACAGTAGGCCAAGTTTCAATTACAAGAGCATAGACTCATAAGGCTAGTCATCAATAACAAGAACCCAACAGTGGGCCATCCTCTTTTGCCAGACACTGCCCCTGCACTCGGGGGACTGTTGTTGCTCCCTTGGAGAATGTGGCAGAGCTCTCCCGGCTGGGAATGCAGTATTCCCTCATTTATTGAGTGATTGTCTATCTGCCATGACCATGCCCCATCCCTCGAGAAACTGCAATTTGAACTATTTCTTTTAAACAAATTCCCTGAGATTTATCTCATTACATGTATGTAGTTTTTGATCACATAGGGATCTTTTGAATTTACTTCCTGATTATTACTGTTTTTTTGAGATGTGTCTTGATCTATTCATGTAGTGCTCCCATTTTAACAAAACATAAAAATATAAAAAGCTGTACATGCAATGTGACAACTGCCCACCAGAGGGAGCACCAGGCCCACAGACCTTCAGTTGCAGCCTCAAGTTACTGGAGACTCCAGTTCTGGATTTATCCTAATCTTTATTGGACGTCAGAAGTTGAAGCCCTTAGGAATACAGTATTTCACATAATTATAATAACATATAATTGTATATTTATATAAATATATAACCTCTATTTTGTACTTACATAAATATACCTATATACTTATGTATATAATGTTTATATAAAATACATAATTAATATAAAATATATTGAAAGGAGTACAGTAGCTTACTGTGACTGTTATGTAGAAAGGTAAAGTTGAATTCAGTAAAAAAAAAAAAAAGCGAGAGAGAGATGAAGTGCGGATGTGAATTTGCAGCCATTGTTTTAATTCATTTCATAATACCTGAGAATATTTAAAAACATTCTGTAAAGCATCTAGCATAACAGAATTTTGATTTTGTTAACTGATTTAATGGAAAAATGTCACCAGGCTGTTCTTCAAACCTTCGTCTTTTTGTGGAGGCCCTCCCTCTCTCTGGAGATTTAATAAAAATCTGATTTTTTCCTTCTCTGTTCCCCAGGCCATCTCCAACTTCCACCCTTCCACCCCTCCAACTCATCATCAAATACAAACCCACCCATCATCCTCAGCAGTAAGGACCAGGATTAGGGAAGTGAATATGAATACCAAAGAATGCAATAAATAAATTTCACCCTTAAATTCTTACTATTATACCAGGGATACTCACTGCCTAGAGAAGCATGTTTTACAGCTGCGATGTACATTTCATAGAGCCCTGCAATTTACTCTTCATTGTCAAATGAAGCATGAATTTCAAAAGAAAAAAAAAATCTGATTTGGGGTGAGCTAACGGGTGAACTAATTGCCCCAACTGTATTCTTGATTATAAAGAAATGTCTTACCTTCATTTGAGATTGGGTGAGACTGGTTTGGGCCTGCTGCTATTTGACTCTTATTTCAGCCAAGAAAAGACGAGGTCCAAGGTCAAATGCCTCCATATTACTCCTGTCTATATTTCTTTGAGCTTTAGAGTAAAGAAAAATACGGGGAAGGCCTTGCTGATGCCCTCTTTTAAGTTATCTGTCTCCACTCCTTTCAGAGAATATGAATTAATTTGATTAAAAGAGTTGGTTGCAGGGTCCCATTCTTCTTCTTTTGCCATCAAAGAAAGCACCAATGAATGTCCTAAGGCAAACCATGATTATATCAATACAGTATCTGCCAGCTGTAGTAACAGCCTTAGACTGAGAAGTTAAGGGAATGCATAGTTTAATGAAGTAAATATGGCCAAAGGTAAGTGGATGTATTATGGGCAAATTAAGTGGCAGTATGGGGAGTATGCATTGCTGTTTGTTGGCCCAAACACAGATCAGTGATTTTAACATAGTGTCGCTGGCCAGTGATGAGATCTCCAAGGGAGATATGGGGTAAATAATTCATGCCGGAAAACAAATTCTAAGGGTTCTTCATTTTAAGGATACTTAAGTACCAAAAATTCAAATATGTAAAGTGAATGTTTACATATAATTACATTTGTAAAATTTGATTTGCATATGTTTTTAGGAATATAAGTGTTGTTAAAGATGTGATACTCTGTAAATATTTTTATATTATAAGCAGCATATTCCTTTTGCACCTCTGTTATCTAGGCAAGTTCTAAACACATATAAGCACATCATGGATATTAAATTGATTGATACTGAGTCCCAACCTTTGAAGCACTTGAAGAACTTTAGAATGTATGAATCTACATACACCCTAAGACTATTTAGATCCTTAAAAAATGGGCTTCACTTTTTCTTAGAGAGAGAAATGACTATTCACTGATAGAATAGTGTGGCTAGTGAATAGGTCAAGTGATAGTGAGTCTTTTTTTTTTTTTTTTTTAACCATTTGACTTTTATTTTTAAAGTTTTAATTTTTAAAAATTTACCAGTACTAGACATAAGTTTGATATCAAGGGCTTAAGAAAAAAATCTTGAAACACATTCAAAAGAACTTGAGAATTACTGAAAAAATTCAAACACCAAATGTATTAGTCATGGTTCTTTAGGAAAACAAGAACTGACAGGAGATATATATAAATAGTATGTGATTTTATAAAATTTTCTCACACAACCATGGGGATGCATGAGTCCAAATTCTATAGGGCAGGCTGCAAGCCAGGGACTCTGATGAAGGTCCTCGATGAGTTCCCCAGGAGACACTGGCTGTGTGAAGTAGAGATGGGAATTCTCTCTCTGAATACTGAAGTCACTTCTCCTTTTAAGGCCTTCAGCTGATTCGATCAGACATCACTCATTGTTGATGGCAATCTCCTCAGTTGGTTGTAGATGTAATCAGCCATATATGCAATCAACTCACTGATGATTAAAGCCCATGAAATGCCCTAATATTACAATTAGCCTGGTTCTTGCTTCAGGAGACAACTGGGCACCATTACCTGGTTAAGTTGACACATTAGCTTAACTATCACACCAAATTAAAAAAAAAAAGAAATGCACTATGAGTTATATATTAATTTTCAAATTTCTATATCTCAAGTCTCCCAACACTCAGCCTCCACTGATCAGCTGTGCTTTCTAAAATTCCTTCTTTGTGAATCATTGGATCATAGAACTTTGGAATTGGAAGAACCTTTAGCAATTCAATTCTTTAACAGTTCAAGAAAAAGGGAAAGGTCACAACAGCTCCAGATAGCCCAAGTTGTTAGTGACGTGGCTAAGCTTTTGAGTGTCTCCTAGTCCATGAACTATCCATCTTTGCTGAGAGTTGAACCCCATCCACAGAGAGGGGTCATTGTGGCCGTGCATATGGCTCTGCCTCCTGAACACAGATTGGTGGTAGTCACCAGACCCAAGTTGGGCCAATCTGTTTCTCTCTCCCTCTGGGGACATGGAGTTACAATCCCGACATGTCAGACTCTGTGCAAGGGGCTGGAATTGAAAAATGAGGACAGCCGTTTTCTGCCATGGGGACAGAAAATCACAAAGAACAGCTCTGTAGAGAGAAATAAATGAAGTAAGTAGACCTTCAGAGGAGAGCAGAGATGAAGTGAGAGCACCTTCAGGGTTTATGACATCTCTTGGGTTTCAAGTCTCTGCCCTGGTAACTATATAACTCATTTCCTAGGCTGCATCAGGCACATTGGCATTTATCATGCCATCTAATTTTTATAACCACTTTGTAAGGCAGGCTTCAGTATCCCCGTGTATAAATGTGCACATCACAAGACATGCTCAGAGTAGTTGAAACTTGTCCAGCTAGCTAGGTGCAAGAGGCAAGGTTGACCAGAAGTCTATTGGATGCTAAAGCACACACTCATTTTCTCTATTCCATAAAGCTACTACATTAATACAGCCGGTCCCTTGATTAGCTTGCCTTTCTCCAGCAGTGGCAGTGATCTTGGGAGCATATGAGAGGAGGCAGGGAGCAGGAAATGGTGAGGGTCTCAGGAAATCCAAGGAAGTCCAAGGATTGGGGGACATGGGAATAAAGAAGAAAGGGAGAGAATTTTTCTTCTTGTGAAATGTTCTATTTGATTTATCTTTTTATTATTACTATTATTATTATTACCTTGTTTAGTTTTCTTTTTAAACTAAATTTATAGTAATACATACTAATGGTGAAAATTATTCAATCAGAATGGGACTGTCTAAAAAATTAAAACTCTTCTTCCTCTGCTGGACATGTCAGACTCATATATACCCCAGAGATAATGGCTGTGAACATTTTCCTTTGCATACGTGAAAGAAATGAGTTATAGCTGTACCACAAAATCCTGCTGCCTGCAGCCTTTAGGGCACTGGAGCTCCCAGGTTGTTGCCTCTGTGCTGGGAATTTTCAAGAGGTAGCCTGGGTGAGGATGGCTAAGGGGCTCTACCATGTGGGTACCTCCTTCTGCAGACTGGCCACTCAATCCGTAGGGACATTGGCCATGGAGCTGCAGGGAAGCTGGCTCTCTAGGTGCCCAAAGCCTCTGCTGCATGACTCGTGGAGCAGCTTAAGGGAACAGAGAAGTGAGCAGAAGGCTTTGGCTTTGGCAGCTCTGTGGAGAAGCCTCCAATTTTTGTCTACATGTATAGCATGTACCTCTGCCTGCTTCTAATCCTTTTAGGGATGTCTGAACTCTTTTGAGGGTAGATGCACTAACAATGCACAGTGCATTCTGCAAACTAGAGATTGGTCATCATTGTGCAATGCTTGGCAGGGAAATGTTTGATGAAATTGGAAATCCATGTCATCAAAGAAATCAATGCATAAAAAGAAAAGTTACTGAACTAAAAAAGATGAGATGTTCAGCTATTTTACTTTTTTGGAATGCTTGTAAAGTAATTTATATTTTTTATTATATACTAGTGCAAATATAATTTTTCATCAATGGTGGCTATCAGGAATAAAATCATTATTCAGAAAATCTTAATCAGGAATCATATAGCCATTTCTAGCATAAAATCACATTAAAAAATGTGCTAGTGATAGAAAACTTGGAAAAATATTAAATACTTGAAAATAAATTTTAGAATTTTAACTTCAGTATTTAATATCATCCCTAATTCTACATGGTTCTTATCATAAGTATGTATTATAAAGACAACATCATTTTTTAACCAAGCTCCATAGAAATGTCCCTAAATCCCCTCCAGTTTACCCATGTGTTTGACAATTTTTTTTACTGTGTGAGTCATAACCTGAAAAAAGTATAACATGTTGCCTCAGAGACTTTTCTATGCATAAATAAATGCATATATTTAATGTATATATATAGATTTATCCCATATATATTATTTATCATATGTATTTATAAAACTACATTGTATATAAAATCATGTATAAATAATTTTATCTCTATTGTACATATTTATAAAATCTATATTTTACACATGTGGAATCTAGTACACGTAGAATGCAGAAACCAGATTTTTTTTTCTTTAAACATAAAATTAGTCATGTTTTCCTATATGTATATGCAGAATTACCCCATTTAAAAAATGACTACATAGTGTTCTATAGAGTGTGACTGTGTAGATTCCTATCTTTTGTTTTATCAGTCTCCTATTAATGGCTTTTAGGTTGTTACCAGATTTGGTTTTGCTATTACCAATAATACCACAATAACGTTTGTGGAAAAATATCTGTAGAACAGATTCTTAGAAGTGGAATTGTTGGGTCAAAGAGTATGTGATTTAACATTGTTGATAGAATAGTCAACTTAACTATGCAAATCTTTAGCACCAATTACCTCTATTTTTTATAGTTTATGGGGGAGCCTGTTTTCCCAAACCATTTCCAACAGTCAGAGAGTTGGAAAATGCTATCTTCTTTCTCAAATTATGGGTGAGGAGATAAAAGAAGGATATGATGAGACACATAGACTGCTCACACTAAATAATTGAATCAGCAGTAATTTGTAGAAACCATAAACTTAATGGAAATTTTGCTCTTAAGTATTCTAAGATAAAATGAGGCAATAACAGAAAAAAATGGGGAAGCTATCAATATAATAATAATTTTTATAGGAAATCAACTTTGCTTTCAAGTTAGAGCACAAAATACACAGGACCGAGAACTTGGAGATTTGGTTTATAGACTTGACCCAACTAATTAGTGGTATATTTTGGGCAAATCATCAAACACTGCTTCACTTTTCTGTGTCTCTTTTCTCATTTGTGCAAAGTGAGGATATAGAACCTCAACAAATTAAAAATCATATGACTCTAGGAATGTTTAAGTTCAATAATTGTTTTTGATGAGAATTTTCATAACAAAACCTTCCAGTTCTTATCCTCTAGGTGGTGATATTATAACACCCATAATAATTACTGAGCTAATCATCTGAACAGCAATTCTTTCCTCAAGGTTCATTTTAGAAATATTCTTTGCCAGTATAGTAAAATTTTAATGATCTACAAAGAATGTGTTTATAAAATATATTATGTTACATTTAACGTACTCATTTAGCATTGTCAATTGAATGTTAATTTGTTCTTTTACTGTCTAAAGAAATAGATTTCCAAATTCAATTAATGATTGTAGATGACATGATTTCAAATCTGTCATAATTTTCTTAATTCAGTTAATTTTGAAAATAATGTTTTAATTAATTAACTGAATTAGAATAATAAGAATGTATACAGGTTGAACTTTATGTATATTATCGATCATTATTGTAACTCATTGAAAAATATTTTATAAGAAGATAGCTAAATAAGGTCTCTGGATATTTTGCTAGAAAGTCAACTTTTACTAAATGTAAGGTTATACAGATAATTCAAGGGCATCAACCATAAAATTACAAGTTCATCAAAGTTGCAAGATTTTTTATTCAAATTTTAAAACACCTATTTCATACATTAATGACATAGCATTACAAAAAAAATGAAGAAAGGAATGTAATAACTGTTAGCGACAAAGGACTTATATTAATGTATAGTGCTCTATCAGAACGTAAAATATAGATTAACAGACTATAATAAAACCTTAGTTGGAAAAATAAAGGTAGACCTTAATAACTGCAGAGATTAATTAGAGCAAAGATGGCAATGCTATATATATATTTTAAGGCGGTACCGGGGAATGAACCCAGGACCTTGTACATAGGAAGCTGGCACTCAACCACTTGAGCTACATCCGCTGCCCGATGGCAATGCTATATAACTTTAAGCATGGATTAAATGTAAATATTCATTAGGAGCCCCTATGGAACATTTTCTAGAACTTGACAAGCTAGTAGTGAAAAAATCTTCTGGAAAAAGCAACGAACAAGCAAACAGAATAATTTTTTAAAAGATAATAATTATAGAATTTCCAAATGCTTTATAAAACTTTCGTCAAAATTAAATGGTAACTGGATCCCAATGTTGAAGGTAGTCATGGAACTAGAAAAAACATTTTGGAAATAGATTTTATAATGAAAGATGGTTTGTTCCCCCAAATATAGCAGGCTTATAGGTGCTTATATCTCCTTTACAAGTATCTATGTTAATATAAAACAATTCCAGAAGAATTGACCTTGATGTATACCACCAATGCGTAGCCAAACACTGGTTCTCAGTATGTTTAGAAGACCAAAATAGAATTCTTTTGTGCTATTTAGAAAAATTCGATGAAATTCTGCTTTATCTTGAAAACAAACAAATAAACAAAATTATTTAGGTTTGGAATGAGAAATCACTTACAGAAAGAATTGTTACATATTGTTTCCTTGGCAAGATGTCTTCTAAAAAGTTGAGGTGATTTAGGAGGTATTGCCTAAAATGAAGAATAGGAGATGAGCCGAGCTCAGAGATCCTTCAAATTTTAATTTTTAAAAAAAGGAATGAATGAATAGAACCCAGCTATCAAAACAGTCCTTGTCTGAATATAGGAACTTAACAGTAAATGGTATCTAAACCCATAATGTGGACTCAGGAACTGAATAGATTAAGGTAGTAAGGGTTACTTATGTATAATGGATTTAAGCAAAATCAAAAGGACCCTAAGAAAAATAAAGTATAATTTCATCAAGTACTGAGATGGCTTTGTGGGTACAAAAGCATTTCCTTTGTCTACTGCGTTTGCTACAAAACCCTGTCTTCCAGCCTGCATTGAAGTTAGGTGTGGCCACGGGGGTGTACTGAATTCAACTTCCCAGCCTGGCCAATAAAAAACCTCCACAGTCTTTGTTTTCCAGCCAGATGCCAAGGAAATGGCCAAGGATGCCAGAAATTTAGGGAGGGGATTGTAGAGCCCAAAAGCGGGAGGGAGACTGGGTCCCTTACGTGCTGCCCACCTAGACCATTTGTATTTGACTTTGCGTGAGTGAAAAATAAACGTTTACTGTGAGATTTGGGAATTTGTTTTACAGCCTCTAGTGTTACTCCAACTTATACTTGTTACTGAATTTTTATTACTATTGTCAAAATGCATTTTATTCATAGTTGAAATTAATACATGCATGGCATTTTATATATGCTTTCTTTTCTTAACATTTTCATCAACTTACTTTTGTAGGTAAAAACACTGACATTCGAATGATTTTTGACACCTGTTGGTATTTCATCGTGTTAATATCATTGTTTTACTTACTCATTCTCACCTGTTTGGCATTAGGTTTCCAACGTTTCCCTGTAATAAAACCTCTGTACCAACTGTTTGGGGACTTTATCCAAAATGGAATTATCTGGTCAAATACACGAATGGTTGAAAAAGATAAATACAGTCAGTGCTGCTATTACACACTATATGCAATCCTAAAAAATCACGGAGCTGTGCAGAATTGTGCAATAAAAGCCACTGGGCTTATGGCAAAAATGGGGTTAGGAGCACAAAACTCAAAATCTTCATCAGTGATACATACCTAATGACTTGAAAAGAAATATTTTAAAAATAGTTTATAGCAAAAATAAAATATTAAAATTCTCAATGTTGATGTCAGGAAGAAGAAACAGTTTGACTTTTTCATTGCTGCTCTTTATGACATACTAATAAAGGGTGGGGACAAGTGTGATTCATTACAAACTGTGCGTGGAGGCAGCCACTTTGAGGTATGTGTGTGTGCATGTGCGCGCGTGAATTTTGCGTGTTCCTACGCGGCTCATTCAGTGTGGTTTTCTGCATTCATCTAGTGTTTCTTGCAGACGAAGTTGCACCTAAGCAAACGGGAAATCTGCATTATGTTCAGATTGTTCCCAAATATATAACTTGCACTGCAACAAATTTGCGTTTTTCACAGCGAGCCATTAGCAGACCTGACTGTAGTATTTAAAGGCTTATTAAAAAACAGCAGTCTCCTGCTCTTCTCTTCTACTCCCCAAGTCCTGACCCCAGAGGAAATGACTTTTAGCTCTTTTTGGCTGTTTCTTCAGGTAATTAGGTCCATTAAAAAAAAATGTTTACATTGCTATTTCTTTAGTAATAAATTTTAGAAATTAACTAGTTACATTTTCTTAGCTTTTGTGTGTTTCTCAACCCCCCCCCCAACCCGTCTGCATCTCCCATAGTTATATTAGTAGGTACGCTTAATATTACGGCTTTGCCAATATTATTTGTCCCTAATCCAAGTAGTTTACTAAGAATATCCTTTCTTTCCCGCACATTTTTTTTAAACACTGATAATTTGTAATTATTATTGTTGGTTCAAAATGTGGAGTGGTAACAAAGTTGTTTTGATTTCTATTTCTTTCCTATCTCCAACGGAATTTGAGCACTGGCATTATTTGTATCAGTTCTTCATATTTTCAGAATATTCCGCTTTAATTAGTTGTGCTGTCCATTTTTGGAATTTCATTGCTTTCTTTTTAAAACTTGTTTTGTCCCTGTTATTTTATGAATATATTTTTCTATTTTTCTGATTTATACAGAGTTTTTAGTGTTTTACACTTTGTCTCATTTAGAATTTATTGTGGCATTTGATATGACATTTGGATATAGTTTAACTCTTCTTCCTATCAATATCCAATACAGCTTGATTTTTAAAAAAACTGCTCATGGTTTAAAAACATATTCACATTTTGCTTGTTTTATATATTGTGGTAGATTGAGCTCAGAGTAGATCCCATGGATTATTATTTCACCATCTGTTCAGAAGTATCAATACTGTGTTTTATTGAAGGAGGTTGTTACTTGGCCCTGACACAAGGGAGTTGCTGAAATCATGTGGCTAGAGGGCTTATTAATTGATTTTTAAGGGATTATATTCATAGTCAAGACATTCCCCCAAGGGTAAATACTAAAATGTGAAGTATTCACTTCTGACTAGTGAGTCTCAGGGTCACTTAAATCTTCCTCTTCCTGGAAATATTTATTGACCATCCCGGCCCAAAGTGATCCTTTGATTGGGAGCACTTTTATTGCCTCTGCGACTTTTAGGTCAATTACACTCTGCCTCTTAGAGTTGTCATCTTTCTATGTGTTGGTCTTTTGGGCCCAACTAAGCCAGAAGCTCCTTAGGATGGGTCCCTGGTAGGATCCTTTCTCTATGTATCTATGGTGTTTAGAGCAGTTCTTCATCTAGAATATGTACTCAAACAATATTAATTGATTGAAACTTAATAACTTCTGATCATAGAATTGCCTACTTTAATAGTTTATGTTCTCAGATGTACATTCGCACGCACACGCACATCTTTTTTGTTTCCTTGTCAGATAGCGTCACTCACACATTAGATTGTATTAGGACCTCATATTGTGTCAGATCACGTGTGAGACTGTGTTGCTTAAGTGCCACCTACAGGAAGTATCCGAAGGTCATGAACAGCATGTGTCAGCTTCATAGCTCTCTTGCCGTTTCTATTTTGCAGGATTGTACTTTTTAGGGATGTTTTTCTTCTCGTTCCAAGACACACAGGAAGTTCAAAAATACATCTGTAAATGCACTTCTCAGAAAGTGTTTCGGTGTATAGGATTACTGATTGGAAGCAGGCGGCTCTACTGACTTCAAGAATATCCTGATAAGATGTCTTTATTTCCTTTGTGGCTTAAATAGCCATATATTAATCTGAATTTGAAACCATTGGTTCCAACCTCTTTTTAAGTTGTTGGAAATTTCTAACCACTAGCTTGGTAAAGTGGATAGATTTAAACACATCATTTTTCTTGAGATTGCAACATAAATGAAACTTCAGAAACTGAAAGATAAATTTGGCTCATGTTGTACTAACAGAAATTGCAATATCAGTAAGAATATTCATATAATAAAAGTCATATAACAAGGTTAAGATGGAACATATAACTTCACAACAAAGGAAAACTTTACAGGGTCAGAACACAGCCCCGTAAACATTCAGAGTAGGATATGTTTATAGGGAGTCTCTAGTCATTGTTACTTAAAATATGAATATCTTGCTTAAAAAAAATTCTCATTGTTTAAATATTTAACAAGGTCTTTGACATTCTAAAGAAAGATATTATCACATCATCACAAAGAAATGGATTTTTCTAAGACCATTTTTGCAGGCAATTTTGCAACTTCATTGAAGTTGACAGCTGCACTTACTGTGAAGTGTGTATTTTAATGGATTGAGTTATTATAAGATAGATTAATAATTTTGAGGTATAATGCTATGACTTTCAAACAGCTGTTCCATTCTACCAAAATTGTGTACTATTCTACACAATCTTATGGTGAAGTGCTTCATATGTTTTAAATGAAGCAGGGTTGTCTATTGTTTAGTAATTTATTCTTTTGATGGGGATCAGAAAAGAGTAAGAGCCGCCTGCTTCATTGCTTGAGAAGCCACAGGAAGCATTGAGTAGCTTATTGGGTCTTGGGTCTGGGTAATTGCCAACTTACTGGGTAGACTGTATTAAGCTTGAAATGTGAGCCCTAAAAATGTTTTAATGGGAACCATTATAATGATCCCAGTTTCATAAACTCTCTCTCCTCTCCATTCCATAGTAATGGACCCATCCCTCCAGGCTTTCTCCAGCCAATCTCTAGCTGGCACCAGTGAAAAGCTAAAACAAAAGAGGCAGAAGGACTGGAATTCATTTCAATGGAGTCGTTTTGTCCATATGTAAAAATTGTCTCCATTTATTTTGTCACTTACATGGCTGGTTAGTGAAACAGGAATGGCACAGAGCTGAATTTTTAGCACTTACATATGAGTGAGCATCTGTTTAGACGGACTGAGTGATTTAATCTTGGTGAAGGTTATATGTGGAGTTTAGAAGAAAATGCTTCCTTGTGGGTGAACAGAAACAAAGGAAAACTAATTACTCAGAAGTGCTTTTAATATTTAGTGAAAATGGACGTGAACATTTGGAGTTAATAAACATAGAAGCTTGTACACAATTAAACGAGTTGGTTCAACACGCCTCTCTTGAGTGTTACTATGAGACCGCACTGAGCCACACACTAAGGGTATAAAAGGCAGTTAAACAGTGTTGTTCTTTTAAGGAGCTTATAGGCCAGTGCAAGGAATCAACGCAGTCAGGGCATCATCTCCTAATTTTATACATAATACTTTCTTTAAATCCCTAATTATAACTCTTCTTTTAGACACATTTTATAGGTTTATATTTGTTTTTCCATTCAAAGTTGAATGCAATGTGGTCCTTTGAGACAAATGACATGCAAATGAAGTTATATATATTTAACTTCAGCATGGCAGTATTTCCCTTTTTGTCTCAATTGTCTTTTCCTTAGCATCGATACCCTTATTTTCTCTATTTCCACTCATTTTTATAAAATTCCATGCAATAGTCTAGTAATTGACTAATCAGAGGCTGATGGCGGATAGAGATGGCAATATTGCAGAAGTTCAAATGTTGTCTAGGAGCTGACATAAGAAAACTCAACTTTGTACAAAAAGAGTGCTTTAGGTACAACTACTCATCACAAAAATTCTGGTTGTGTGAAAATTTATTGAATAATTTGAAGTCAAGGACAACCTATACACCATGTAATTTAAATTTGACGCTAAGTGGTAAGGTGGAAAATAGAAATGTACAGTGCAAACCTCATGGGAATGGGGAAAGTTGTCCGAAAAATAATAAAATCCCTAATCGCATGGAATTTAGCATTTGATTAACTGAATTGGTTGATGGCTTGGAATAAAAGCAGCCATGCAAAGAGAAGGTGCAAAGAAGCCAAAACACCTGATGATGAACTTCATGGCTTTCCAGCTTGTCAGGAATCTGAAATCATGGCCTCTAGGTAAATATTTGGAAATGTGTTTTTTTTTGTTGCCCATCATTTAGTTCATCCTAAACTCTTTTGAGTACAAGGACGCCCGACTTGCTAGCAATTGTATTATAAGCTCTTCTGTCTATAGATATGACTTGATGTGGACGTGGGAGCCTCATGTACTAATTCTGCAGTCCACCCACATAGTTCGTGGCTTTCAGGGTAGAGATTTGGAGGAGAATGGGAAATAGCATGGAGATCAGTAAATCCTCCCATCCTGCTTTTGGACTCTAAATTCTGATTTTATTTTTCCCAAGCATCCCAAGTGTAAGTGGAGAGAGAGAAAAAAACCCACCATTCAGGGAAAGACAAGTTATGGTTTCAGAACTTTCCAGATCTTCTCTGGGAAGGAAATAAAGGCAGAGCTCATTCTTTTGTGTAAGGTAATACATCTCAAGGCCTGGATACTGGGTGCCCTTGCTTGTCTTGGAAGTTATTAATTATTAAAGTTTCTGTAAGAGTTGACATAAATATGGCAA
>JAQZBX010080857.1:0-13760 GCA_029593785.1 Cabassous unicinctus | reverse complement strand
TTTCCCAAGGAGGGAAGTTAAATATTTTGATAGCTACTGTGTGGACCTCTATCTATCCAGAAAACGTACCTATGGCAAGAAGTATACATAATATATCCCATTGAAGTTTGTAGCCATATAACATTTAAGATATTCAAAAGGCCCTGTCTGTTGGGACAACTAACTGTATCCCACCTTTACCTTCTTACCAGGATTAGGTTAAGTGACAAGTAAAACCTAATTTGCAAAATCCCCCTTCCTGCTGCTTTTACAATTCAGTGAACTGATTCCCTGCTCCTTGAAGGAAGAGAGCTCACGGATGCTATTGTCTTGCAGCAGGGGTTCAAAGTCCTCCTCACTACCTCATTCTGGGGTGTTGGTCAGGCTGCCACTGATGCTGTTGCTATGCTTTCGACTTCTACTGGCTTTACTGTATTCAGGAATAAATAAGGCAACCACAAAAGACAGAACTATACATGACCCAAATAAAAACGGTGGGCCTGGGATGGCACCTCCTTGCAGGGTAGCTTTGTTGGAATTCAAATCTGGTTCCAATTCAGTTAATTCTAAATGGAACATGTAGAATATGAAGCCATACAGTGCTGGCCTCACGCCATTGCACAGCCCTCTTATTCCAGTTATGATCCTCTGGGCAACTCCTTGTTGCTCTGACTCTGCTTTCCAATAGACAAGGGCACTGATTGCTGGAAACATGATGCTGGACATGGCGGCCATGGTCCCTGCTGCCCACATCATCCAGACCTGAGATCCAAAACCGTACCAGGCTAACTGGACCATCTGGAAGCCCAAACCAAAGAGGGCAGTATTCTTATTGCCTAATGATCTCATCAAGATGCTAAGACTGAGCCACAATAGACAGAATTCCTACCATAGCTATGAATGCTGCAATTTTAACAGATCCAAAACCTATGGCCTGCCTGAGACAGAGAAAAAAACGTGAATATCATCCAGCTTCAGGAAGATATGAAACAAACACAGTGATGCAGATTAGCAAGATGGCAGAATGTTTCCAGCTCTCTTCAGTGACGTGAAAGGGTCTGCCTGTTTCCATGAAATCCGAACTCCCCAGGAAACAGGTCTCATTTTCTCTGACAGAGATTCTGGAATAGCTAACAAGATGAAACAGATATCCAAAAGAGCCACCACCGTGGTCACCAGCACAACAAGACTGTCTGCATAACTTGCAGACAGGTACGATGCTGACCAGACGGGAAGCATAGGTAGCTGAGACCCATCCACATGCAGTACTTCACTTATGCTCCTGAGTGATATCAGCTACATAGGCAAATATCACAGAGAATGTGACGGAGAAGATTCCAGACACAGAAATCATGGCAAAATACCACCACGGCCTGATTCTCCTCAGTTGGATGGGGAAGCAGGTGAAGAAGACTCTGAGGAAGAGAAAGGGCTTCCTCCCCCACACATCAGACAGGGCACTTGGGAAAGATAGCAGGCCCTTTATACCCTGAATTAGACCATTCATGAGGAACGTGCATTGAGGAAATGTTTCAAGAACAGTTAACACTGGAGTTGTCAAAAGGCCCCAGGCAAAGACTTCAAGGAAGATGACAACAGCAGCGTGGTATACACTCGGTGCTGCCCACAGCCTGTGCCCAAGCTGTTTTCCTGTATGGCTCCCACCAAGGGCTCAATGCCGCCTTCTCCTCTGGTTCGAGCAGTGGCTCCGTGTTCATGCCAGGCCATGATCATGCCAGTTGGGGGTGCTCCGGGATGACCATGGTGGGTTCCATGTCCTCAGGGTCTCTGTGGCCCACAGCAGCCTGCAGGTCAGACGGAGGCACCAGCAGTGATGCAAGGGCTGAGGGGGGGCGACCAAGGCTGAAGCCACCACACCGGGACCACCTGTCTTGGATCGCACCAACCACGACTTCAGCTGCCCTGCCCCACCCACTTTTGACATTTAACATTAGTGTGGTACCTTTGAAACAACCGATGCAAGAACGTTAAAATATTACTGTTAACTGTAGTCCAAATTTTGCTTTATGTGCATTTTTCTCCCACATACCACCCCACTAGTGACATTCCTTTGTTATAGATGCGGAAGAACATTCCTATATGTGTATTATTAACTACACTTGTCGGCCACCACATGGTTCACTGTGTTATAAAATCCCACCTTTTATCCCCTAGCAACATACATGACCAAAAACTTTCCCTTTCAACCACATTCACACACACTTCAAAACAAAAATAAGGGGGGAGTGTAACCATTTGTGTTCACTGAGTAACTTGTACCATTGATATAAAAATAAAATTTTACATTAAAAAAATTCCCATTTCAAAAATTAAATACTTTTGTGCTTCCACTGAATGGCTAACTTGTAACACTGATATAAAAATAAAATTTTAAATAAAATAATCCCCATTTCAAAAATTAAATACTTTTGTGCTTCCACTGAATTTGTCAAGGAAGTGAAAAGACACCATAGCCAATGGGAGAAAATATTTGGAAACCACATATCCAATAAGGCTTTCATTTCTATGAAATATTAAAAAAATCATACAACTTAACAGTAAAAAGACAAGTAACCCAATAAAAAAATGGGCAAAAGACTTGAAAAGACATTCTTCCAAAGAGGAAATTCAAATGGCTAAAAAGCACATGAAAAGAAGCTCAACATCCCTAGCTATTAGGGAAATTTAAATCCAAACCACAATGGGATATCATTTCACACCTATTAGAATGGCCACTATTTAAAAAAAAAAAAAGAAAAGAAAAAAAAACTCCAAGTGTTGGAAAGGAGGTGGAGAAATAGGAACAGTCATTTATTGTGGGTAGGAATGTAAAATGGGGCAGCCACTGTGGAAGACAGTTTGGAAGTTCCTCAGGAATATCAGCATAGAATTTTAATATGACCCAGCAATCCCACTAAATAGGTACATAACCAGAATTGAAAGCAGGGACTCAAACATATATTTCAAAACCGATGTTCACAGCAGCATTATTCACAACTGCAAAAGCATGGAAGCAGCCCACGTGCCCCTCAAATGATGAATGGGTAAACAAAAATGTGGTATATAGTAATGGAATATTATCCAGCCGTAGAAAGGAATGAAGTCCTGATGCATGTGAAAACATGGATGACCCTTGAGGACATCACGTTGAGTGACATAAGCCAGACACAACAGGATAAATATTGGAAGACCTCAACTCATATAAACTAATTGTAATAAGGTAAATCATAATTAGAATCTAGAATATAAGTTACCAGGAGATAGATTTGGGTCAGATAACGTGTAATTGATGCTTAATTTATAAAGAATTTCTATTTAGGTAGATTGTAAAAGTTGGGAAATGGATTGTGGTTATAACAGCACATCGTTGTGAGTGTAAATCAACAGCACTGAACTATAGAGGTGAATGTGGTTAAAAGGGGAAACTTTAGGTTGTATATATTACCAGAATAAAAACTAAAACATAAATCATCAGACTATGTATCACAAAGAACCCTATTGTAGATGATGCTTTATACTTAATGGTACACATGAAAGAACATTCTTCCAGGAATTATAATAAATGCACAACACTAACACGAGGTGTTAATAATAGGGTGGTGTGGCAGTTTGCTATTACTTATGAATTCCAAAAAGAGATATTGATTATGTTTGTAAACTGTTTCTCTGAGTGTGATACACTTTGATTGTATTAGCTTCAGCTGAGATGTCTGATTAAATTATGTTCAGATTAGGGCTTTGATTCAACCATTAGAGTGCAACTCAGCATTGAGTCCCAGCCCCCTTGGGCTGATAAAACAGACTCTCACACAGAAATACACACACACACAGGAGAAGAACACAGAGGAATAGAGATGGCTCCATAGACACAGCAGAGGCCCTGGGAAGAGAAATGAGCCTAATAGCCTACATCTGACCTTGTGAAGAGAGCAGAGAAGCTGAACCCAGAAAGAAATGAGCCCCAGGGAGACAGACGAGTCATATGCCAGCCTACAGCTCTGACTGAAAGAAGCTGGGACCACGGAGCCTTAAAAGGAAGAAGGAAGTCTGAACCCTCACAGACGTCACCCGCCATCTTGCATTAACATGTGGCAACAGACTCTGAGTGAGAAAGTACCTTTTATGGTACCTAGAGTTGGACTCTTTAGGGCCTTGTGACTGTAAGCTTCTACCTTAAATAAATGCCCTTTTTAAAAGCCAACAGAGTTCTGGTATTTTTCATCAGCACCCCTTTGCCTGACCAATACAGGTGGTATATGGCGGAAAGACACCTAATGTAAATCATAGATAGATAATAGTACTATTTTAATAATCTTTCATTAATTGTACCAATGGTAACTACTCTTAAAAAATAGTATAATTATTTTAAAATGTGCTATCATCAATTGTAAGAAATGTTCCACACCAATGCAAAAAGTTGGTGGTAGAGTGGTATATAGGAATCCTGTATTTTAGTCATGATTGTTTTGTAAGCTAATTAAAAAAAAAAAATTTAACTGACTTGAAGGCAGAAATATAAAGTTCCACAGTAATAGATGGAAACTTCATTTTCCAATTTCAAGAATGGATAGAACTAGGGGAGCAGGTATAGCTCAGTGGTTGAGCACCTGCTTCCCATGTACGAGGTCCAAGGTTAAATCCCTGGTGCCTCCTTTCAAAAAAGGAGAACAACTAGATCAAAGATCAATAAGGAGATCGAGGTCTTGTACAACCCTATAAACAAACTAGAGCCAGCAGAATATACATTCTCCTCAAGTACACATGGCGCATTCCCCAGGTTAGACCATATGTAACCCTACAAGCTACATAAAAACACTGAAATCATAAGTTTCTTCTGTGATCAATATGGAATGAAAACAGAAAGCAGTAACAGTAGGGCAACTGGAAAATTAATAAATATATGGAGATCAAAAAACACACTCTTAAACAACCAATAGGTCACAGAATAATTTACAATGGAATTTATTGTTTTGTTTTTTTAGGAGGTACTGGGGATTGAACCAGGGACCTTGTATACGTGAAGTACATGCTCAACCACTGAGCTACACGTGCTCCACTCATGATGGAATCTAAAAACACACATTGAGACAAACAGAAATGAATACACAATGTATCAACTTACAAGACACAATGAAAATGTTGCTTATAAAGAAATTTACAGCCATAAACACCTACCTTATTTTAAAAAATCATCTTAAATCAATAACATAATTTCACACTTAAAGGATCTAGAAAATGAAGAGCAAACAAAATTGTACATCAACATATTATATAGCTTAGTCAAATTTCTTGAAACACAATCAGCCCTCTTTATATTTACTCTTAAAAATTCACTGTTCTGATAGAAGAATTGTAAGGTATAGTTTTTAACAGCAAGTATTTTAGGTAAGCATTTATTATATTTTAATGTTTCCATAAAGAAACTTGTTTTTATGTAATCCTTCATCTTTCCAATCTTGCCATTCTGCAACATTCTAAAGGGAAGTGATCATTAATTTGAGTTAATGCTGTGCCAGGGAGTGGAATTATATTGGCAAATGAAATGATCAATCATCTGCCCTGTGGAGTTTAAGTTTAGTTCAGAAGAGATTAATACGGAGTAAAATGACAAGGTTAACTTCTGCACATAATACCAAACAACATGATTTTTGGAGATGGGAAATGGGAAAAACTCTTGGAAAGAAAGAGTATTTTACCTGAAACTTTTAAGGATTTGGCTAGACAAAGTCTAAGACAATTTGCTTGGGATATGAATTAGTTTGAAGTAATAAACATGTATAAACTCTCTGAGAAAGCAGAGTAACTGCCTTTCCAGAAAGTGAGAGCAGAAAGAACTGCTGACAAATGGGGTGGACTGGACAGGAAAGGGCAGAAGAAAGGAGGGTTGAGGGTCTGAAAGTCATTCACTGTAAGTCCTGAGGTCCTTGTTCTAAGGCCAGTGGGAATTCATCTAAGAAGTTAAAGGAGGGCTGTGACAAGATGAGATTTGTTTCAAAGGGAGCCTTTTAGGTACAAAATTCACTGAAGTGTAAGGATTAGTGAATGGAACCAAATTTGAAAATAGAGGGGGAAAAAAAAAAAAGATTTTGAAAATGGTTCATTACCAGAGGAAAATATTGCTTATTATGGGAAAGAGGCATATGAAAAAATGAGACTATAGATGTGCTTATTTTGCCATTCAAATGGAGTTACAGAAGATTAAACTAAGCCCTTTCAGGTTTGGAATTTTTAGCAGGAGAAATTTAGTTTTAATGAATACATCTGATTTACAAAAAGCAGTCATTCACTTGGCTCTGAACTATATCAACAATTTAAGTCCTTGAGAAATTCATCCTAACTAATTTTGAGCAGTATGCAACCGTAGGTAATAAAAACGACCATCCTGTTTTGATCTCCAAAAACTGATTTCACTTAATGCACAAATTTTACTTTGTGCAAACTTATCCTAATTTGGAAGTGGCATTATGTGGATACAGAGAAAAAGAGAGGAATTAAGCATATTTCAAAAATTTTATAGACAAACGAAAACCTAAATGAAATGGAGTTACTAAGGCTAAGAGGTTTAAAATGGAGTCGGGAGGCCTTTCAGGACTATACTCTTATGACTGTCGCGGTCAGATATCACAACTTGCCAAGATATGCCAAACGAAAAGCAAAAATGTTTCTAAAGACATCTGGACACCATGAAAGAACTACAAGATAAAGAAATCAGTAAACTGCCTAACTTGAAGGATATTAGGAAAGCCCTAAATACCGAATCACAAATCTTTACAAAATTAAGTAATCTTTTTCTTTAAAAACCCCTGCTTGAAACAGCCCAACAAAGTCCCAAAGTTGCTACCAGAAACTCTGCAATTCCGAAGTGCAATTTCTAAGACCACAAATAAACGCTTTTCTTGCTATACAGCACAGTCTGTAATATCTCCATTAACACAAGTTTGCTTTCATTAAAGCGAGCCAAGTAAAGATAACATAAATTTCGTTTTCTAGAGTGAAAAAGACATTTAAAATTAAACTAAGTTGGGAGTTTTAAGAATTGTACTCGAAAACTTGTCAACATTTTTTTCTATTACGTTAGCATTGCAGGATGTAGCAACTGGTAAAAAGTATTAATAAAAACACAAAGGGGCACCATTTTTCCTTTCCCCTCGGGCTGCAACAAGGCTCAACACGGACTGACCTGTCCCCAACTTATGCAATTGGAAGGTCCCAATATTTTGCATATTCGTTCCGGTATTGGGGATGGTGTTTCCCTTTCTCTGGGTGGGTATAAGAATTATCTCCAAGAAAAATCCTGACTGGCTGAAAAAAAAAAAAAATACCTTGCATTATGCCAGGTTTCAAGCTGGCAATACCCTCATTAAACGGATATTAGGTAAAATAAGTCTTCCGAAAATATTTCATGAGAAAGTAAAGAATCATTCACACAGCAACAGAGAAGAAAATGAAGGTTCTGTGCTCGCTCTTTTAAGAAATAAGCATCTCGCGGTAGCCCCGGCAAAGCTCCCTCCCCATCGTCAGGCTGCAAATAGAAAGCTTTTCACTCACTGTGGACGACGCCCGACTTGTCCCAGAGCCACCGGCGCTCCCGGTGGGTCCCGGGGAAGTTTCTGGGGGAGGTCTGAGTTTGAGGAGGGGGTGCCTGAGGGCCCAGGGCGCGCAGGGCGGGAGGCTTCTGGCTCTTTAGTGCACGCTAGGCCCTCTGACTGAACTACGGAGATGTGTTCAGCTTACTCCGTGCCAGTGACTGAGCCCCGGAGAAGTGGGCTCCTCAGCAGAGTCAACATGAAGGTCAGGAAAGAAGAATCAGTCGGAGGAGCAGGGTGGTCTCCTCTACGTGCCCACACTCCTCTGTCCACATCAATCCTGCGATCCGGGCTGTTCTCCCCACCCCCACGCATCCGGGCAAGCCCAGGATAAAGCCCCAACAGCACGACAATTGGAGGATGTGTCCTCCCGCGTGACGCCCCGCAGAAGCCCCGCCTGCTCGGAGTCCTCCTCCTCCAACCCACGCCCCTTCGGTCCTCTACAGTCAGGGGATGTCCAGTTGTTCCTGAACTTAGGGCTAAAGGAGGGTCACCAGTCAAGGATCACATCGCTAGATGGAAGCGGCGCTGGCCCGAGCCAGTGTTCCCAGCCCAGGGCGCAAAGAGCTGCATGAGTGGAGAAGCCAGGAGGGGGAACCGCTCAAGCATGGGAGGTGGCTGAGGCTCCTCCCCGTCACATGCTCCATTGAACATGCCCAAGGAATCATTGCCAGTGCTCACAGCGTGGGTGGTTTCTATGCGGTAAAGAAGCTCTTTTGTTTTTCCATCCTTGTAAATTTCTCCCCTAGGCTCTCCCTGTAATAAGTAAAATGTCTCTAGCCCGGAAGCGAAAAATTAACCATTAATTAGAATTGAAAAGCTTGTTTTACACCAAGAAAACAAACTCTGTTGCTTGAAAGCTTTCCACCAGAGGATCTAACCCATCCCTCAGCACCTTGGTTCATGTAATGTCCACCCCCCTACAAGGTGTAATCAAGTGTCTTAGGAGCTGGACTGCCTGAGTGTCGGTCTCCACCTGTCCCAGTGTCTGGAGTGTGTCTTCAGCTCCCTCTGCCTGTCTGTCACCACCTATAAATAAACAGGAAGAAAATGGAACCTGGCTCAGAGGGCTACTGTGAGGTTTCTGTGGGAACCAAATTAACAGCTGAGTTTATGGTTGTGCTCCCTGTTACCTCTTTTATGATCTATTCTGATTTTTTTAAAAACAAACCTGTGAACCAGTTTTAAATTAATTTGCCGAATGAGAGCTCCCCCTCAATTCATTTTGCTGCAGTTCTCAATTCAGAGATGACTTTTGTGGGGTTCATCAATGCTTTTACATCTTCCTTTTTGTAGCAGTGACCCGGCAAAGGAAATCCCTTGACCATGTTACTGCTAGAGGTGCATGAAATTCGACTGAGGATTTCCTGTGGGAAAGAGCTGGGAAAGTGAGAATGAATCATTTCACTTGAAGATTAATTATAAAAACCTGCACCTATAGCAGAGCGTTGCAGTAGGCCTATGTTGGGCCCATAACCCAAGGCTGAAGATTCACACCAAGATTCTGGTACGCCTTGGCCCTTCTGAGGGAGGATAGTTTAGGGAAAAGGAAGCCACAGCTGAGACCTGGCAGGGAATGTGGCCGTGAAACCCAGCCTGGCCCCCTGAGAACTGACAGGTGGGGTAATCAATCAGAGCAGCAAACCGATTGGGCCCCTTCCCCAACATTAGGAAGCAGAGAAGTGAGTAATGGCTTAATAAGGGTAGCCCCACATGCCCAAATGCTCTCTCTCTGCCTAGAGGAGCCCGCACCTACATCTGTTCTTTTCTCGCATTCTATTCTTTGCTCCCATTTCTCAATAAACTACTGGCCTACCCTATGGTGTGCTTTTAAATTCTTTTTTTATTTTTTATTATTTTTTATTTTCCCCCCGAGTTGGCTCCCTCATCTGTTTGCTCATTGCTTGTTCATTGTTTCCTCGTTGTCTGCTCATTGTTTTTCTTATTTTTTAAAAAAGATTTATTTATTTCTCCCTCCCCCCGCCCTGTTGTTTTGCGCTCGCGGTCTGCTGTGTGTTCTTCTGTGTCTGCTTGTCTTCACTTTAGGTGGCACCGGGAACCGATCCTGGGGCCTTCCGGAGTGGAGAGAGGAGCTCAATTTCTTGCACCACCTCAGCTCCCTGTCTGCTGCATCTCTGATTGTCTATCTTCTGTGTCTCTTTTTGCGGTGTCATCTTGGTGCACCAGCTCTCCGCGCGGGCCAGCTCGCCGCGTGGGCCAGCTTGCTTTTCACCAGGAGGCCCCGGGAATCGAACCCTTCACCTCCTATATGGTAAACAGGAGCCCAATTGCTTGAGCCATACCCGCTTCCTCATAGTGTTTTTGTTTTTGCTTTTTTTTTTTGCTCATTGTTTTTTTTGTTTGTTTGTTTGTTTTTGCTTATTGTCTGCTCATTGTTTTTACTCATTGTCTGCTCATTGTTTTTGCTTATTTGTCTGCTCATTGCTTTTGCTCGTTGTCTGCTTGTTGTCTGCTCATTGTTTGATTTCTTTAGGAGGCACCAGGAACTGAACCCGAGACTTCCCATGTCGGAGGCGGGTACTCAACTGCTTGAGCCACATCCACTCCCCTTAAATTCTTTTATGTAACATAGCCAAGAACCTGAAGGAATCCATCATCCCCTGACTTTCCCCGACTTCATTTGGCGAGCCAGCCAGGAGTTCTAGAGTCAAGTAACTCTCCCCAACCCCAGCAAGGATTGGTGAGTCCAAACTTTTAACTATAGCCTGTTTGTGCTCTCTTGTTTCCTTTTGCCTACTGGTGTCCTACTGGTCTGTGAGATGTTTTGGAGTGTCTTAGGAAATGAAAATGCATTTGTTAGTGAGACTTTCGTCCCTCCCTTGGTAGCACAGGGTGTTCCTTTTCAGCCCCTGCAAGGTCCTGACATTGCCTTGGAGCTCCCTGAGGCTGTTTGCTGGCTAGAGCAGAACAATTAATTTCTAATCTCTTAATGGAATTTCAATGTCTGGTTTAACTGTGAAACTCCCTGGCAGTGGCCATAAAATGAGACCACTTAATAAGCCAAAAGGAAGGTTTCAAGCCAGCCCCTTTTCTAGGAAGAATCAAAATGCAGCTTGGTGGCTTAGGTCCAGAACCTAGGTCTGGGTGTCTCCCAAGTCTATGTCATCCTGGGGATGCCCAGCAGCAAGAGCTCGGGGATTCCTGGGATGCTGGGAACCAGAGCAGCAACTCTAAACATCCCTCAGGACTTAAGTGGCCTGGGCGCTTCAGTTTAGAAGGTCCCAAATGTCCCCCAAGACTTGAGTGGCTGGGGTGCTTCGGTTTGGGAGCTTGTTCCAAACATCACCCAGGACTTGAACAGCCTGGGTGCTGCGGTTTGGAGGGTAAAAGTTTAGTCAGACTCAGAGTCTGGGACGCCAGATTAGCTGACACTCTTTTCTTTATTTTTCCTGGAATGGTGGGTGTGGCCTCTAGAACACCACATGGCCGACAGTTAGACCTCCTGTGTGAAAGGGAAGGGAAGCAGTCAGAGATTCCATATGTCCAACTCTTTATGGCTCTATTTCAGAACACAAGTTTAAATGGGTCTTGCAGGCTGTGTTATGCTTGAGAAGTGAAACTGCCCTTTTAATCGAGCAAGCCACCAAATTAACCTGGGGGCAACCTCTCACAGTCTTCACCCCACACCGGGTAAAAGACGCACTTGAGGCCAAGGACCATCAATAGCTTACAGGTAGCTGGTTAATTAAATACCAGGCTCAATTACTAGAGACCCCTGAGGTGCAGCTAAGGGTGTGTCTGATCCTCAACCCAGCCACCCTGCTACCAGCAGAGGACCCAAGGTCAGATCCTGAGGGGCCCTTCCTCCACTCCGGCCTTGAATTTCTTAATCAAAAATACTCAAGCAAGCCAGACTTAAAGGATGAGCCTCTAGCAAACCCAGACTTTGAGTGGTTCACAGATGGAAGCAGTTTTATTAGGGACGTAATTAAAAGATCAAGCTATGCAGTGGTCTGTCGATTTGAAATTATAGAGGCCCAAGTCCTTCCCCTTGGGACCTTAGCCCAGGGGGGCAGAGCTGATTGTCGTCACCTGAAGTTTAAAACTGGCAGCTGGGAAAGGAGCTAACACACAGACTCCAAGTGTGCTGTCCTCGTCCTCCATAGTCACTCTGCCGTGTGGCGAGAACAAGGCTGGCTAACTGTGGGTCGCTTATTCAGCACAGGCAAGAAATCCTAGATTTACTGGAGGCTGTTCTGTTGCCCCAAGAAATAGCAGTTATACATGGCCCAGGGCACCAGAAGACAGACATTGCTAAAGCTAGGGGAAGAGCAGATGCAGCAGCTACTAGTATGCAGGAGCTCGGGAACAAAATCCTCCCTAGCCCCAACTATGAGTTCTAATCAAAACCTGGCAGGAGAACAGGCCTCACTTCCAATTAGAGACAAAAATGGAAGGAATCTTACTTAATGGGTCTGATCACACCCACAGCTGTTAAGGTTAAAGGAATTGCCGGCTGGGTGCACTTATCCTGAGTGAAGCCAGCTGCCCGAGGAAGTGCCAATATTGGACGGCCTGAAATTCCTCTTCAAGAGACAAAGTTTAGTGTCTGTGTCAAAGTCAGCTGTTGCCCCTAATTCTAGCCCAAAGGCCTATTGCTAGGGGTAGGGCAAGCCAGACACTCCTTAAGAAATCTGTCTGTGTCCATTTCCTGTATTTTCTCACCATGCAATGACTAAAAGGGCAGTGTCTCTCCTCATCCCCCTCTTAGCTGTCTTAGGCATAACTGCCGTGGGAACCGAGGTTGACAGTTTATGCCAAACCCAGCAGGTCTATCACAATCTCTCCCTAGAGTTAACCAACAGCATAGAAGAAACTAGCTGTGCCTTAGAAGCCCTAAGACAGCAGACAGACTCTCTTGCCACTGTGGTGCTGCAAAATTGCAAGGCACTGAACATGCTAACAGCAGAACAGGGAGGGATATGTCTGTTTCTCAAGGAAGAATGCTATTTCTATGTAAATTGCTTTGGAATAGTCCTAGACAGCATTTGAAATCTGCAAGATGAAGCACACCAACTTCAGGAGGATGCAGCCTCTGAAGGCACCTGGCCTTTCCTACTCTCGTGCTCCAGTATACTTTTAGTGCAGCGGTTCTTAACAAGGGGTCCGTGACCCTGAATTGAAATTCAAAAAAACATTATTCTTGTGGGGATGTGTTGGTGCAGGTATGATATATTTATTAAATAACACACAGTATAGTGTGGACTTAGTAAGGCGTCTGTGGTTTTCACATGACTGGTAAAGGGGTCAGTGGAACAAAAAATGTTAAGAACCCCTGTTTTAGGGGGACCGTGTATCTTCAAAATTCTAATTAAGTTCATTTCTTCCAAAACCAACACCTTCCGGAACAAGGTATTAGTCATGCGGGGATTCATCCAGCTCCACCCCCGTTACTGGACTCATCTTCCTCCAACCGTGATAGAACAGCCAGAGGGTTTTACACCTTGTCGGGTAGGGCCTACACCCCCTTAACTAGCAGGAAGTAGCTGCAGAAGAATGACCACCGTCCTTCAGCAGCCCTGTAAGAATAAGGGGAGTGTGAGGGGAGACTGAGGCAGGATAGTTTAGGGAAAAGGACGATGTGCCACAGCTGAGACCTGACAGCGACTGTGCTCATGAAACCCCGGCCGGACCCCTGCCACAAAGTCCCATTCGGGTCTAGGGGAAGCCCCGGATGCCTTCAAAAGGCCTCACTGTTGGTCCCCTGGGAACTGACAGGTTCGGTAACTAATCAGAACACCAAACACCTGGGGCCTCTGCCCCAATATTAGGGAGGGGAAGAATGAATAATGGCTTAATAAGGGTAGCCTCACAAACCCAAACACTCTCTCTCTGCCTAGAGGAGCCCATACCTACATCTGGGGGTACACAATTCTGCTCTTTTCTCCCATTTCTCAATAAACTACTGGCCTACTCTATGGCCTTTTCTTAAATTCTTTTATGTAACATAGCCAAGAACCTGGAGGAATCCATTATTCCCCGACTTCCCCCAACTCCGTTTCTTCTTTGGGGCATGCCAGGGCTTCTTCCTCCCACCTCTTCTGCTTGCGATGGACGCCCCCGCCCTCGGTGAGCTCACGGCCGAGGTTCCAGCTCTGTGCGGGCGGCTTCCAATAAGAGCTCCAGCCTGGATTCCAGAACCCTGCGTCCAGCTGCCCTCTTGACACCTCCACT
>JAQZBX010080856.1:0-13764 GCA_029593785.1 Cabassous unicinctus | reverse complement strand
AAAAAAAAAAAAAACAATAAAGTGGCCACGTAGGAGTGTGAGGAGGTCTATTCCAAAGGGAGTAGAGGGGAAGTACATATGAATTCCTGTAAACTGTGAACAGGGAATTCCTAAGGCCTCTACCCAGCTTAAGCCCAGGAAAATAAGCAGACTCCCCAGCTCTGGTTCCACGCAGGCTCAGATATGATGGAGAGGATCCTGCACTTCCCAATTTCCTCAGGCTGTTCTCTATCATAGGAGGGCTAAGCTCTGAAAGACACTAGACAGTGGATCAAAGCAACATAAAGAAACAAAGACCTCCAAGTGAGCTAACTATCTGGGAAATTATAAATCCCAGTACTATTTTATTGTACTGTTTATTATGTAACTCTTTTCTTGCTTCACACTGATGCTAAAATGCACATGCATAAAACGTATGATAAAGATGGTTCTGAACATATAATGTACAAAGATATCATGTGTAATAAGTACATAAAAATGTGGGGGAACAAAGGGTTTAGGAACATAGTATGTGTATGCTATTTAAGATAAGTTAGTATTTTAGTTACCTAGGTTGCTCAACCATGAAATGAGGTAAACAATGGGTAACTTATTAGCTTATGGTTTTGAGGCTAAAAGAAAGTTCCAATCAAGGCCTCATTAAGGCAATGCTTTCTTCCCAAAGCCTGGCATTCTGGGGCTTGCTGCCAAGCAAGCTGTGGATCCTCTGTGCCATGGCAAGGAACATAGTGGTATCTCCAGGTCTCTTCCTTCTCTTCTGGGTTTCACTAATGTAGCACCTCACTTCCTGTAGCTTTCTCTCTCTTATTTTCTCTCAGTCTGTCTGAATTTCACTCTGTTTAAAGGACTCCAGTAATAAGACTCATCCTGATTGAGGAAGGCCACACATTCTTAACTGAAGTAATCTCATCAAAAGGGTTCATAGCCACAGGAATGGATGAAATTTAAGAACATGCTGTTCTGGGCTACAGACAGCTTCAAATCAACATACCCCATCTTCTGGACCCCCAAAAGACATGTTCTTTCTATACATAAAACACACTCATTCCATCACATATCCCAAAATCCTTAAGTCTTTTCAGGAAAAAATTCTAAATAGAAAGTCCCATCAAAATCGGTTATGGGGGTGTCCCATCCTGGGGTAAAATTCTCCTCTATCTGTGCATCTGCAAAAAAGAAAACAAGTCATGTGCTTCTGATACACAATGGAGGGGCAAGCACAGGATAAAAATTCCCATTCCCTTACGGAGAACTTGGAAGGAAAACAGGTATCACAGGTCCCAAACAATTTTGAAACCCAGCAGGCATATTCCATAACATTTCAAGATCTAAGAGTCATCTATGGAAGGATATTTTGTCTGCTGTGCTTGAGGAAGTGGCAGCCCTACCCCTTCCAAACACTTGTGCAACATCTATACACTCCTGGAACACTGGGATGTAGGCTTCACCCTCCCCAAGGAGCAAGATGGTGACCAGGTTCTCTGCAAATGCTTTGGCACATGCCTCACCCACTAAGAGCACAGGGTGGGGTCCAGACTGTCCACAATTTGCAGTGCACTGAACCACACCATCTGTGAGAGCTGGGATGGCAACATCCTTCCTGAACAATGGGCCTGAAGGCCTGCCCCCTCCAAGTGCAAGGGCATATTCAATCTTTCAATACCTATGGTTGGGCCTGCTTTCTTGGCCCAAAAAAATGTCTTTGGTTCAGGCCACAGCTTCCATGGTTCTGCCCTTGAAGTGATTTTTCCTTCAACTTCTCCTTTCTTTGTCTCTTTTGTCCATGTTGGCAAATATGTTCATACAAATTATGCAAAAAACTTGTCAGTTTTGCATGTAGTTCAAGGGGTCCATACCATCAAAAGCATGACTTTCCACAGATCCTACCTGGATAATTGCAATTGCAATCCTGACTTCCACGTAACTTGCTGACTGATTCCATGTTCAGTTAGATGCTCGCATGGAACACTATTCTGTAGGGACTCACTTTCCAGAAACGCAGAAGTTTCCAAATTATCAATTCCCAGTTTTCTTGTGCCCAGGAGTTAAGTTCCCAGCTTATCCCTTTCCTCTTGCATTTTACTGTAAGATACAAGGAGAAACAAGTCTGCACGTTCCATGCTTAGCTTGGAAATCTCCTCAGCTAAATATCTAACTTCATCACTATCGAGTTTTGCCTTCCACCCAACATCAGAACTCAATTTCTCCAAGTTCTCTGACATTTTAAAACAAGGATCACCTTTCCTCCAGTTTCCAATAACATATTCATAATTTCCTTTTAAGGCCTCATCAGAAGTACCTTTTACTATCAACAATCTAGGCCTTTTCTATCAAGCACTCACAATTCTTCCAGCCTCACCTATTATCCAATTCCAAAGCTGTTTAAACATTTTCAGTATTTGCAATAGCAGCACCCCACTGTCCTGGCACTAAAATCTGTTTTAGTTACATGGGCTGCTCGAGTAAATACCAAGAAATGGGTTGGCTTAAAAAATGGGAATTTATATGCTTAGAGTTTTGAGGCTAAAAAGAAGTCTGAATCAAGGCATCATCAAGACAATGCTTTCTTCCCAAAACCAGCATTCTGGGGCTAGCTGCCAGTGATCCTTGGCTCCTCTGACACATGGCGATGCATATGGAAGGCTCACCTGGTCTCTCCTTTCTCTTCCAGGATCTGGTGAAATAGCTTCTTGCTTCCTGTAATTTCTTTCTTGGTTCTCTCTATCTGTCTGAATTTCACTGCACTTATAAAGGACTAAAGTAATGAAATAAGTCCTATCCTGAATGAAGTCCTATCTTAACTGAAATTATCTCACTAAATGGTCACACTTACAATGGGTTAACTTCCAGGAGAACAGAATAAATTTATGAAAATATTTTTCTACTGTACATACAGATTCAACAATAAAAATGTTATCAAATCAAACATGACTTTTGGAGATTTAGAACATTAAATTTTAACCCTTTGTAAAACACAAAGAAAATACATGAAAATTATACCCAGGAAGAAGTGAGAGGAGACTCAAAATGGTACCATACAAAACTACAAATAAATATGGAAGTAGGTATTAATGGGAAAATTGTGTTCCATTAAAGGTCTAGGACATAAAAACAAAAAATAGCAAAAGAGCAAAAGAAACTCCTGCATTATCAGTAATTACTTCAAATGTAAATGGATTAAACTTCCTAGTTAAAAGTCACAGATTGCCAGAATGGATAAAAAGCATGTCCAAACTATATGTTGTTTATAAGAGACTCACATTAAATTTAAAGACATAAATTGGTTGAAAGCAAAAGGAAGAAAAAAATGTAACATGAAAGCAGTAGCCAAAATAGACCTGGTATAGCTATACTAACATCACAAAAAGTAGACATTAGTTAAAAACTTTACAACAGATAAAAGGGTCACAATATACTGATAAAGGTGTCAATTTAACAAGAAGCTGTAGCAATTATAAATATAAAGGCACTTAATAGTGGAGCACCAAAATATATGAAGCAAATATTGACAGATTTAAAGGGAGAACTAGAGAGTTCTACTTAAATGGTATTATAAACCAGCTAGGTGTATCAGACTTATATGAATCAATTCATCCACCAGTAGCAGAATACACATTTTTCTCTAGTGCAAATGGTTTGACCATCCAGGATAGACCAGATGTTAGGTCACAAAACAAGTATAAGTAAATTCAAAATTATTGAAATCATACAGTGGATCTTTTCCAATCACAATGGAATGAAGCTAGAAATCAGTAACAAAGGGAGAAATGGAAAATTCACAAATACATGGAAATTAAACAATATACTCTTAAACAATGAGTCAAAGAAAAAATTGCAAGGGGAATTAGGAAATATCTGGTGTAAATGATATTGTAAACAAAACTTATCAAAATGTATGAGATTCAGCAAAGATAGTGGTGAATGGGAAATATATAGCTATAATTGCTTACATTAATAAAGAAGAAAGATCTCAAGTCAGAGAACTCACCCCAAAACTAGAGGATCTAGATAAAGAAGAACAAATTAAAAACAGAGTGAGCAGAAGGAATGAAATAACAAAAATTAGACTAGAGACAGATGAGCTAGAGAATAAAGAAATGAGAAAATTAACAAACCAAAGTCATTACTTTGAAAATATCAATAAACTTGCAAAACTTTAAGTCAACTGACAAAGAAAATAGTAAAAAAAACAAAAACAGCTAAAATCAGAAATTAAAAGGAGGGCATTGCTACTGATTTGACAGAAATAAAAAGGGTTATAAGAGGATACCATGCACAACTGTATGCCAACAAATTGGATAACCTAGATGAAATGGACAAATTCCTAGAAAAACAAATTACTTACACTGACTCAAGAAGAAATAGCAGATCTCAACAAACCAGTAAAGAGATTGAATCAGTAATCAAAAATTTCCCAACAAAGGAAAGCTCAAGACCAGGTGGCATGACAGGTGAATTATACCAAACATTCCAAGAACTTAAAAATATCCTGGTTAAAGCCTTTCAAAAATTTGAATAAGAGGGAACACTACCTGCTTTAGTCAGGATTCTCTAGGGAAAGGGAGCGAGATTTTTATCACAAGTTTCATGTGACTGTGGGACTTTATCATGAAAGTAAAAAGATGGTATAAAACATATGGAAACCACATATCCAATAAAGTTTTAAGATCAAGTACGTAAAAAGAAATCCTACAATTCAATAATAAAAAGACAACCCAATTTAATAATAAGCAAAGACGTCAAAGTTTCTTTCTTCAAAGAAGATATCCAAATGGCCACAAAAGCACATGAAAAATGTACTCAATATCATAAGCTATTAGGGAAATGCAAACCAAAACCTCAATGAGATACCTTTTCACATTTACAGAATAACTACTATTAAAAAAAAAAAAAGAAAAATTACAATTCTGGACTCGATGTGGAGAAATAGGAATGCTTAATCATTGCTGGTGGGAATGTAAACTGGTACAGTCACTGTGGAAGACAGTGTGGCAGTTCCTCAGAAAGTTGAGAACAGAATTAGCATATGACCTGGCAATCCGACTTCTGGATATAGCAAAACATTTTGAAACGTGGGACTCAAACAGATATTTGCACACCAATGTTCATCGAGGCATTATTCACAATTACCCAAAGATAGAACCATCCCAAGTGTCCATCAGCCAATGAATGGACAAATAAACTGTGGTATATTCTTACAATGGAATATTATTCAGCCATAAAAAGGAATGAAGTTCTGATACATGTGACAACATAGATGAACCTTGGAGACATCTTGTTCAGCGAAATAAGCCAGACATCATTAGACCAAAAGTACTTTAAAAAACAGCTAAACTTAATGTCCATCTATAGAACATACCATTTCTTTTCCTTGGGGGCACTTTTGCATGTGGCACTCTTCAGCTGCTTGTGTTCCACCGTGGGTCTGAGAGGACTTGGGTCTCTGTGTCTGGATATCTGTGGGATTCTAACTCACTACTGTGAGGGGCTCTATAGTCTGCAAACATGGCAGAAGGGACCCAGGCCATGCTGCCTCTTTGTGAGCCCTAAGATGAGCAGGACCAAGGGAGGTGGAAGAGGCCTTGACTGGTGGGTCTGGGATGTAAAACTATGTGATTTTGTTGTTTTCTTTTTCTTTGGTTCAGCATTTGTGGAGTCCTTCTTGAGTTCAAAGTCCCAAGCAAAAAGGTTCTGTGGTTTTATTAGTTGATTCTGAAGGGAGACTTTTCCAGGGAATGTCTTTTGTCACCGTGTTCATGAGAACTCTGGTGTTGCTTTTGATGCCAACAGCAGCAGAAGACACACACTCCTCTCAAGGTCACATGAAACATTATTTAGGAGAGATTGTGTGATAGGCCAGAACACAAATTGCAATAAAATTAAAAGGACTGAAATCATGCAAGGTATGTTTTTTGACCACAATGGAATTAAATTAGAAATGAATAATGGAATTAAATTTGAGAATTTCACAAATATATGGCTATTAAGAAATATGATCCTACATAACAAAAGGGTCAAAAAGAAAATCATAAAAGATATTAGAAATACCTTCAGATGAATTAAAATGAAAATGCAACATTACCAAAACATAGGAAAAGCAGCAAAATAGTGCTTACTGGGAAATTTATTGTTCTAAATTCTGACATTTAAAAGAAAGAAGTAAAATATAATAATAAACCTAATCTTCTACTGTAAGAAACTGGAAAAAGTGTAGCAACCTAAACCTAAACCAAGCAGAAGAAAGGAAAAAACAGAAAATGTAATTTACATAAATAAAATAGACCATAGAAAAAAACAATAGAGAAAATTGATGGAAAAAAAGTTGGTTCTTTGAAAAGATCAATCAACAAAATGGACAAACCATGACATTCGCTCAGGGGTTCTTAATGTCTTTTGTTCCAAAGACCCCTTTGCCAGCAGGTGAAAACCACGGACACCTTCTTAGAATGTAGTGGCAGCTAATTTTATGACACTCAACTAGCACTAGGTCTAACAACTATCGTAGTTTCGAAGAATGGATGAGCTTAAATGATATTTCAAGATATGCAACAACTGTAATGTGATATAAATGAATACTACTGTAATTTATTGCATACATTCATAAGTGGATGCAATGCTAGATTTCAGTTAGAGATCAGAGAAAATAAAGATAGTAAGTTGATTTTTTTCAATTCAAGCTCACAGACCCCTTGAAATCTTTCCACAGACCCCTTGGGTGTCCATGGATGCCTGGTTAAGAACACCTGCTTTAGCTAGATTGACCAAAAAACTAAAACAAAAACAAAAAAACAAAAAAAAAAGTGAAAACTCAAATTGTGAAAATGAGGAATGAAACAGGAAACATTACTCATAACCTTTTAGAGAAAAAGATATGTAAGCAAATACTATGAACAAATATGTGCCAACAATTTAGCTACCTTAGATGAACCATACAATTTACTAAAACGGACTCAAGAAGAAATAGAATAGCTGATTAGACTTATAACAGCTAAAGTGATTGAATTATTAATCAAAGCTTCCTCTCCACACACACAAAAAAGTCCAGGCCTCTTTGGCTTCACTAGTAAATTCTACTAAACCTTTATGGAGTTAATACCAATTCCTTACAAACTCTGCCAAAAGAAGAAGAGTAGTAAATGCTTCTCAATTCACTTTATGAAGCCAGTATTACCACGATACCCAAACCAGACAAAGACATCACAAGAAAAGTAAATTACAGGGGGCCAATGTGGCTGAAATCAATGAGGGTCTGCGTCCCACAGGGGAGATCCTGGGGTGGTCCTCAGTGTCTCCTAAAAACAAAGACAAAAGCAACAAGAAGACAAACAAAAAACCAACTCACGAGGCCAGCATGGCTCAGTGGTTGAGCATCGGCTTCTCTCATATGAGGTCCTGGGTTCACTCCATGACCCTGTGACCTCAAAAAAAAAAACCAAAACTACAGATCCTTACTCTTATGAAAAAGATGTAAAAATCATCAAAACAATACCAAAACCAAATCCTGCAATATATAAATAGGATTATATACCAAAACCAGGTGTAATTTAACCCAAGAATGTAAGGTTAGATTGAAATCCAGAAATCAGTTAAGTAACCAAGCATGTTAAACGAAAAATGAACAAAACCCCATGTTCATTCCAATAGATTCAGAAAAATCATTTGCCACAATAAAACACCCTTTCATGATAAAAAACACTCAACAAGGTGAGAACAAAAGAGAACTTCCTCAATAAGAAAAAGTACATCAATTAAAACCCTACAGATACATTATGCCAGGCCCTTAACATTGATGATTGTACTTATGAACCTTTTCTTCTGAAATTGAAACTAAGCCTAGTATTATATACTGCCTAATAATTACCTCCTGAAAGTCTCCTTGTTGCTCAAATGTGGCCCCTCTTAAACCAAACCCAGCATATAAACACATGACCTTCCCTCCAGCATGTGATGTGATTCCCGGGGATAAGTCCCCTGACACCCACATGTGATGCATTTGGAAAAATACCAAAAGGGGGAAATGGTAAATACAAATGAGCTTTTTATGGCTAAGAGATTTCAAAGTGAGTCAGGTGATATTTCCAGAGGTTACACTTATGCAAGTCTCAGCAAGATCTCATTAACTGCCACAGTAAAACGTGCCTCAAATAGAAGGACTTGTGAAGCCTCTAGAGATATCCAGGAACTATAAGCAGGGCAGACATTTCAGTAGTACAGCACCCTGTCAGTGGGCCTTACTTTGGAATTTATGCTCCCCAGTGTAGCAGAGTTAGAGTCACTTATAGGTTCTCTACAAATGGTTCTTTTGCCCCTTTTATTTGAACCCATAATTAGCACTATACTTGATAAATATATGTCCCAGAGACTGAAATCTTTGGTCATCCATGTGCCTGTTAGGCCCTGAATTTCAGGAGAGTTGTAAGACCTGCTCTCTAGGTCATTGGACTCACTGAGGACAACTAACAAGGAAATGATGATGGATAATGCCCATCCCAAGGAACAGAGAGTGTCTGCAACTGCAAGCAAGAGAGCTCCATCCCTCTCCCCCATGAGATCTAAGGCCCCTCTCAAATAGAAGCAGAGTTGGCATCACCATCCCAACATCCTCAAGACTGGGTAATGAACAATGGACTAAAGTAGACTTATTATTCTACTATAGACTTACTATTATTACAACAATGGAAGAACTCATCATTGATGTGAAGGCAGTGGCCACCAGAGGTTCTGAGGGATGGGAGAGGGAAGAATAGATGTAATGTGGGGGCATTTTGGGACATTGAATTTGTCCTGCAAGACTTTGCAGTGTCAGATACAAGCCATTGTATATTTTGTCATAACTTACAAAATTTTGTGGGACAAAGTGTAAACTACAATGTAAACTGTAATCCATGGTTAGTAGCAATGCTTCAATATGGGTTCATCAATTGCAACAAATGTGTCACACTAATGAAGATTGTTGTTAATGTGGGAAAGTGTGGGAGGGGGAGGCAGTGGGGCATACGGGGATCCCCACAATTTTTTATGTTATATTTATGTAATCTCACATATTTAAAAATAAAAATAAAACCAACCAAACAAAAAACCTCTACAGGGAGTATCATTCTTAATGGTGAAAGTCTGAATGCTTGTTCCTTAAGATCAGGAGCAAGGAAAGGATCTGTTCCAGCCTCTTCAATTCAACAGTGTACTTGAGGGTCTGGTGAGGCATCCTGGCAAGAGGAAAAGATGCATCTATGTTGTATATGAAGAGTTAAACGTATCTCTTCTTAGAGATAACATTGTCTTGTAATTAGAAAAACTTAAAGAATCAATAATTTATTTAAGACAAGGGCTCCAAAGCAATTCAGTGGGGGAAAGAACAGTTTCCCCATTCTGGTTCCTGACAAGGGGATAGCCAAATGCAAAAGAGAAAAATTGACTCCATTCTCACTCTTTTATTCAAATTCGAGTTTAGAACATTGGCCTAAATATAAGGGCTGAAGAATAAAATTTCTAGAAGTAATCATAGGAGTAAATAATTGTGATTTTAGGTTAAGTGGTGCAAAGGCAATTCAGAAGAAAATGGACAGAAGTTTCAGCCAATGATTCGGGAATCACTGGGTAACCCTGCCTTGCTGAGACACATTCTTTGTCTAGCTAATTCCTCAGAACTCAGTTTAAATATCCCATCCACAATCAGGACTTCTAAGCATCCTCCTAGTGTAAATCAGATCCTCTGTCTGATTTACATTAGGAGGATGCTCTAGCACCACCCTCTTTCTTTTTTTTGTTGTTGTCTTCTTTCATGCAATTTACCTCATCTTGTAAGCACATGTTCCATGTCTTTTCTTTTTATCAGTCACTCAACTGTAATGTAAGCTCCAAAAGGATTACTTTGCTCACTTTTGTACAAACAAACCATACACACACATAGACACACAGATGCACACACACACAATGCACTAAATATATTTATGTGAATGAATGAATAGATGAATGAATGGGTAGATGGATGATAATAAGTTATCTTGTGGCCAAAAGATTACAGGACATTAAGGGACTTTTATTCCAATGTGTTTTATAGCCCTATATTTTACTTTTCTTTAAACCACTTGGTCTTACATGGGAAATATTTTCTATGGGGATGGGGGTATCTGAGAAATCAATTTAGCTTTTACACTAATCCAAGTCAGTTCTGTGGGCATATATCTCACAAGGTTAAGTGGGAAAGTTTGTTGTTCACCCCGAATGTGGATAACACACAAGCTCAGCCACATTGGAAGAAGCCCCTTGGCAATGAGTTGCCCCAAATACCTGGCTGCAAACCAGAGCAGGTAGCCTAGTTTTTGGGTGGGAGAGTCAAGGAAATTCCTCTTTTATGAGTTGGCTCATTACATGAGGCACCTCTCATGGCCTAATTATTTGTATTCGTCGGAAGAGAGCAAGTGGGCAGAGTCAGCATCCCATGTCTGAATCAGGTTTTCCTCTTTTCAGTGCTGGGCATAGCACAGGATGATGGCAGATGTTTGCCAAAAGGAGGAAGCAAGGTGAGGGAATCCTCCTCCTGAATATCACCCCAGCTACGGGGAAGACCCCGGTGCTCTGCTGTGTTTGTGGAGCTCAAACGTGCACACGTGGTGGACATGAGGGGCCAGAACCAGGCTAAGCCTGCCCAGTTCTCCCTCCAGGATCCCATGTGCTGCTCTGAGGACACAGTGAGGGTCGAACAGAGAGGTGCTGTCCACTGGCCATGTGTGCAGCAAAGTGACAGCTCAGGAATTCTCCTAATAAAATGGGTACTTTGGCCAACATAGATAACAAATGCCAAATTTTTCAGCATCCAAACTCTTGATTTCTATGTACTTAAAATGCCTCTTCAGAAAGACTCCTGCATCCCAAGTACTCGGAGCCTCTTCCAGGTGGAAAGCATGTGGACTTCGGGGGCAACCACAGATTGGGGGCATTTCAGTCTCTGAAACTAAGGCAAAAACCAACAAATGAAATAAACTCAGGGAATAATAGTCACAGATCATGGGTACAACAACATGTTTACAACACACAGTATTCATCTCACCATAATCTATTAACTGGGTTTTTGTCTGTTTTGTTCACAATTCTAAGCACAGCAAAAAGAAGACAGTCCATCTAGCCCATGATATCAACACACATGACAGTGAACACAGAAACATATGGACACAGTGTTGTACATTCACACCCACACATGAAAATCTACAAACACTCACACTCATATGAGCACGCACACATGCACATACACAGTGTCACATGCATGTGATAGCACACATTATAGCACTCACACACACATGCTCATTCCCTTTTCAGTGAGTGAATGAACTGTGTAATAAGTGGGTAGAGGAAAAGCTCATCCAGAAATAGCACTTCACATCCACTGACCTCACCAACCAAGGTGTTGTATTCCTCTTCCTTGCAATATCCCACCACACCACTTCTTTCTCAATGAGCAATGTTGGGGATTTAATTGAATTAATAATTAGTGAACAATTTTCATACCCTATCATTTTAGGGAAAATGTGAATTTTGCTTTCAGAAATAAAGTTTAAAATGTTAGGAGATGACATTACCATTAAGAGATATGAAAATATACACTGAACAAATAGGCAGACACAAACAGAGAGTTGGACTTAAAAAGCACACAATGCACTAACGTTACTTATAAATTTCATTCTCTTATAAAATAAGTTTAACTGTAATATAATATTGTATTTGAAAGATCTTTTTGAAGGTAATATCAAATAAACAAATTAAAATTCCTAAAAGAACTCTATTCAAATTATTAAAAATTAAGCAAGCCCTTATATATATATGTAAATAAATATTCCTGGAGTCCAATTTAGAGAGGCTAAGCAGGATGAAAAGTCAAATGAAATCTGAATACAGAAACTAGTGGGAGAAGAAAATAGCTTTTCCTAAGCTCCTTGACCTACCAGCCCCCCAGCGCCTCCTTCTATCTGCAAGAGCTATGGTGGAAGGGCTAGGTGTGGTAAGATAGGCTAGTGTAATTTTAGCTTAAAACTTTGTCTACTGGGCTGGAGCATTTAGAGTCATAGTTTGTCTTGTAATTCTCGAAGTTAAACCTTTTTAAAGCCTTAAAATGAGGGTAATCAAATTACAAAATTTCAGGAAGTAAAGGAAAATCCTTGAATGCTATTGAAAGATTTTCTAAAGTGTAATTTAACAAATTAAACAATTATAACATATTCCAGAACCTGGCAGACAGCATGTTTTTAAAAAATATTTAAGTAGAATTTAATATCACTTGAATAGAAAACATTATGCTGGATGCACTGTTCAGTATTGTTGATCAGTTATGAATCCATGTCAATGAACAGAGCATAGGAAACTAAAACAAAACAAAACAAAAAAAACATGCAAACAACAAACTGACAGCAACAAAAATCCAAAGTTGCATACGTTTTCTAGATGAACTTGCAACATAAATTAACCATTTTTTTATTATTTTACAATAATTTTGTATTTGTTAATAAATCAATTAACTGATTCACAGAATTATTTGTTACCTATCTTAATTTAAACTTTATTGGTGTAATAGATTCATCTAAGAATTATTAATTTCTTGACTTAAAGACTGCCAAGTTAAAAAACATTAGCATTTTTGTTATTTTTAAAATGAAGTGTTTTAAACTGCTTAATTATCTTATAATGCTTCAGTAAATACCCACACATACTTCCAGAAGTGTGACTATAGTATGAATTTCTAACAGTAAAATTTCTGGTTAAACGTTATAAGCCATTTATTCTTTTTTTAAATTTTATTGAAGTGTATCATTCATACACATGCATACACAAGCAATCAGTGTGTAGTAAAATTTGTGAACTTACCAAACAAACATGCATAACATCTACAGGGGTCCCATAAATCACCCCACAATCAACACCTTGCATTTTTGTGAAACATTTGTTACAAATTAGGTAAGAATATAATCAAAATATTACTACTAGCTATAGTCCATATCTTACATTTGGGGTATTTCCCCCCCAACCCACCCTATTATTATTATCTATTTTAGTTAGGCCAGTAAAAATAACTTATTGGGAAGTGGGGGAAAAGAACAGAACTTGCTGAGAAATGGGATAGAAGGATGGAAATATGCACTGAGATTTGGTGCAGGCTCCTCTAGGCAGAGAGAGCAAGATTTGTCTTGTGTGGTCACCTTTTAAGTTATTAATTATTCCTCTCCTTGCTAACGCTAAGGGGTAGGGACTTAGCTGTTATAGGTTACCTCAACAGTCAACCCCAGTTCTAGGAGAGGAGAGGCATGAAGAGAGGCAATGTCCTAGACATAAACTCACAAAGACAGCATATGCCAAACAAAATTAAGACAACACTTAAGAGAGACATTCCTTTATCTTATAGGCACATTCATTAACTACTTAGAAAATAAATTAAGTTTACCAGGACTTTTAACCTGTTCAATATCCCTTTGCATATAGAACAGAAAATATATCATCATAATCATCAGACATATGTGTCTTAATACTACTCAATGCACAAGATCCTCTCTGAGCTGCAGTTAATAGATCTAAGCTCCAGGTTTGAAATCCCATACATGTTGTCTCTCCATGGGAGCAGGCCATAATGTCAATAGTTTTTAAGTTCTACTTGTATCACTTTGGTAACCACTGCTCCACTTGGTATGCCATTCACTCAGACAGCAGGCTGCAGCACTGTTGACCCTAGAAAGAAGCTAGGAATGTATGCTCCAGTGTTGCACTGGCCTGGTGCATAGT
>JAQZBX010080855.1:0-13762 GCA_029593785.1 Cabassous unicinctus | reverse complement strand
CCTGATTGTCTACAGCTGACCTTGTGGAGGAAACAGGAGCTAAGCCTGGAAAAAAATGCAACCCCAGAAAGAGAGGAACCCCAGAAGCCTGAACCCTGGCAAATGCCGGCAGCTGTCTTGCTCTGACACGTGGCAATGGACTGTGGTGAGAGAAGAAACTTAACACTTTATGGTCTGGTATTTGTGGACTTCTACCCCAAATAAATACCCTTTATAAAGACCAACCCATTTTTGGTATTTCACATTAGCACCCCTTTGGCTGACTAATACAGCTAGTAATATTGAAATAGTAATATTTCATAATTTAAAATTCAATATTTTAAATTATTTCATAATTTCCTCTTGGGAGAAATATCTATTTGAGTCTTTTGCCCATTTTTTAAAAATTGGATTGCTTGCTCTTTTTTTGTTGAGTTGTATGATCTCATTATATAGAATGGAAATCAAACCTTTATCAGATATGTGGTTTCCAAATATTTTATCCGGTTGAGTGGGTTGCTTTTTCATCTTCTTGATGAAGTGTTTGAAGCACAAAATTGTTTAAGTTTGAGGAGGTCCAATTATCCATGTCTCTCTCATTGCCATGCTTTCGGGGTAAGATTTAAGCAACTATTGCCGCCAGGTTTTCAAGATGTTTCCCTAAATTTTCTTCTAAGGGTCTTATGGTTCTTGCTTTCATATTTAGGATTTTGATTCATTTTGTATAAGGTGTGAATTAGGGATCTTCTTTCTTTCTTTTGGATATGGATATCCAATTCTCCCAGAACCATTTGTTGAATAGATAGTTCTGCTTGAGCTGGGTGGGCTTGACAGGCTTGTCAACAATCACTTGACCAATGTCTTTGGCTATATGGGACCCCTTGCCCCTCCAAATAAAATTCATAGTTAGCTTTTCCAATTCAGCAAAAAATACTGTGGTAATTTATATTGGGTTTGCAATAAATCTGTAAATCAGCTTAGGTAGGATAGACATCTTAATGATGTTTAGTCTTTCTATCCATTCACAAGGAATATTCTTCCATTTATTTAGGTCTTCTTTGATTTTCTTTAACAGTGTTGTATAGTTTTCTGTGTACAAGTCGTTTACATATTTAGCTAAATTTATTCCTAGGTATTTGATTCTTTTAACTGCTATTGTAAATGGGAGTTTTTTCTTGATTTCCTCCTCAAATTGCTCATTATTGGTGTACAGAAGTGCTACTGAATTTTGCACATTAATCTTATAATCTGCCACTTTACTGAACTCATTTATAAGCTGTAGAGGATTATTGTGGATTTCTCAGGGCTTTCTATGTATAGGATCACGTAATGTGCAAATAGTGAAATTTTTATTGCTTCCGTTCCAATTTCTATGCCTTTCATATCTTTTTCTTGCCTAAGTGGTCAAGTGAGTACTGTTCATACAGTGTTAACTAAAAGCAGTGACAGTTGACAACCTTGTCTTTTTCCAGATCTTAGAGGGAAAGCTTTAGGATTTCGCCATTGAATGTGATGTTAGCTATGGGTTTTTCATATATACCCTTCATCATGTTGAGGAATATTCCTTTCATTCCTATTTTTTGAAGTGTTTTTTTTATCAAGAAAGTGTGGTGTATTTTGTAGAATGCCTTTTCTGCATCTATGGAGATGATCATGTGATTTTTAAATTTCAATCTCTTGACGTGGTGTATTACATTGATTGATTTTATGTTGAACCATCTTTGCATGCCAGGGATGAAATCCACTTGGTCATGGTGTATGATTCATTTCATGTGTTGCTTAATACAATTAACAAGTACATTGTTGATGATTTTAGTATCTAGGTACATTAGAGAGATTGGTCTATAGTTTTCCTTTCTTGCAGCATGTTTGTGTGGCTTTGGTATTAGGGAGATGTTGGCATCATAGATTGAGTTAGCCAATGTTCCCTCCACTTCTGTATTTTGGAAGAGTTTAAGCAAGATTGGTGTTAGTTCTTTCTGGAATGTTTGGTAGAATTCACCTGTGAAGCTGTCTGGTCCTGGGCTCTTCTTAGTTGGGAGGTTTTTGATGACTAATGCAATCTCATTGCTTGTGATTGGTCTGTTCAGTTCATCAGTTTCTTCTTTCATCAATGCAGGCTGCTTGTGTGTTCCTAGGAATTTATCCATTTCCTCTAAGTTATCCATCTTGTTGGCATACAAATTTACAAAGTATCCTCTTATGATACTCTTTATTTCTGTGAGGTCAGTGATGATATACCCTTCCTCATTTCTTATTTTGTGTATTTGCAACTTTTATCTTTTTTCTTTGTTAGTCTAGCTAAGGGTTTGTCAATTTTATTAATCTTCTCAAAGAACTAGCTTTTAGTTTTGTTTATTTTTTCTAGTGCTATCTTATTTTCAATTTCATTTGTCTCTGCTCTAAATTTTGTTATTTCCTTCTTTCTACTTGCTTTGAGATTAGTTTGTTGTACTTTTCCTAATTCTTCCAAGTGTGCAGTTAGTTCTTTGATTTTATCTCTTTTTGCTTTTTTAATATAAGCATTAATGGCTATGAATTTCCCTTTCAGAACTGCTTTTGCTGCATCACATATGTTTTGATATGTTGTATTGTTATTTTCATTCGTTTCAAAGTATTACTGATATATTTGCAATTTCCTCATTGGCTCACTGATTTTCTAAGAGTATGTTGTTTAACTTCTATATCTTAGTGCTTAATCTTGTTCTCTGTCCCTTTATGATTTCTAGCTTCATTCCATTGTTTTCAGAGAAATAACTGTGTGATTTCAATCTTTCTGAATTCACTGAGAGTTGTTCTGTGGCCTAGCATGTGGTCTACCCTGGAGAGTAACCCGTGTTCATCAAAATTTGTAAAAGTGTATGGTCAAAAATGTAAACCATAATGTAAGTTATTGGCTTGGTTAGAAGCAATGCTTCAATATTTGTACATCAATTGTAACAAATGTACCACCCAACTGTAAAATGTTATTAAGAGGGGAGAAGGGAAAATTGGGAGGATGTTGGATATATGGGAATCCCATATGTTCTGTACATGGCTTTTCTGTAACCTAAAGATTCTGTGAAGCTAAAATTAAAGAAATAAGACACTGGGGGAATATGCAGGAAAAAAAGTCACTGTGTATACAAGACAAAAGATCTTACAGTGATGAAACACATGTCAAAAATATTTTTTACTATTTCAAATTTTTCAATTTTTTGTATTTTATTTATTTTTAAGACATTATTATTTCATCTTCTTATTAATTTTATTTGGTTATTTCATTCATTTCTTTTTTGAAGAAGTTTGGATCACAGAAGGGTCACAATTCTGGCAGGTGAGAATCATTGGTGTGGGATGTCAGTGATGGGGGATGTATGGGAGCCTCCCTGGCAGCAAAGGATTATTAACAAGCACCAACTAACAATGCACCTGGGAAAAGACTTTGACCAAAAGGGGGAAAGGGTAAATACAAATGAGTTTATCTGGCTAAGAGATTTCAAAGTGAGTCTGGAGATCATTCCAGAGGTTTAGCTTACGCACATCTCAGCAGGATCTTATTGCCTGCCACAGTAAATATTGCCTCAAATAGCAGGGCTCCTGAGGGATCTAGAGACATCCAGACACTAGAGGCAGGGCAGACAACTCAGGAGTTTGGCACCCTACCAGTGGGCCCTACTTTGGAATTTATGCTCCCCAGTGTGACAGAGTTGGACTCAGTTGTGTTTTCCTACACATGGCTCTTCTGCCCCTTCTATTTTGAACCTATAGTTAGTACTGGACTTGATAGGTGTAAATCCAAATGTCTTAAATCTTTGGGCTGACTATGTGCCACTGTGCCCTGAACCTCAACAGAGTTGCAACACTTACTCTACAGTTTATTGGACATACCCAGGACAACTATCAAGGAGATGATGATGGACAATGACCATCCCAAGGAATAAAGAAAGTCTGCAACTGCAAGCAAGAGAGTCCCATCCATAAGCCCCATGGGATCTAAGTCCCCTCTCAATGAGAAGTGGAGTGGGCATCACCATCCCAGAATCCTCAGGATTGGGGAATGAACAATGGACTACAGTAGACTTATGGTTATTCTACTATAGACCTATTGTTATTCTAACAATGGAAGAACTTTTATCATTGATGTGGAGGCAGTGGCCCTAGAGGTTTTGAGGGTCGAGAGAGGGAAAACCAGCTAATATAGGGGCATTTTGGGGACTTTGGCATTTTCCTGATTGACATTGAAATGATGGATACAGTCAATTACATATTTTGTCATAACTTACAAAATTGTACAGGACAGATTGTAAACTGTAATGTAAACTATAATCCACACATAGTGGCAATGCTCCAATCTGTGTTCATCAATTGTAACAAATATACTCCACTAATGAAGGAAGTTGTTAGTGTGGGAGGGGTAGGGATTGTGGCATATGGGAATCCTCTATATTTTTTTATGAAACATTTAGGTAACCTAAAGTATTTTTTTTTAAAAAAAATAAGTTTTTTAAAAAAGAAAGTCTTGCCAGACATTTAAAAACAGGAAAATTGCTTGGCCATAGATGTGAGCGTCTGTTTCTGAGCCATCAAGTTGGTTCCATTGGTCTATATGTCTATCTTTATGCCAGTACCATGCTGTTTTTACCACTGTAGCTGTGTAATATGATTTAAAGTTTGGAAATGAGAGTCCTCTAAATTTTCTCTTCCTTTTTAATATGTTTCTGGATATTTGGGGCCCCTTACCCTTCCAAATAAATTGATAATTGGGTTTTCCATTTCTTTTAAAAAGGCAGTTGGAAATTTTATTGTGATTTCATTGAAACTGTATATCCATTTGGGTAGAGTTGACATCTTAAGGATGTTTAGTCTTCCCATTCATGAGATGGAATGTTTCTCCATTTACTTAGGTCTTCTTTGGTTTCATTTAGTGATACATTATAGTCTTCTTAATACAAGTGCTTTGTGTCTTCAGCTAAGTTAACTTCTAAATATTTGATTCTTTTTGTTGCTCATGTAAAAGGATTTTTTTTTCTTGACTTCCTCCTCAGATTGCTCATTACTAATGTAAAGAAACACTACTGTGCTTTGCATATTAATCTTGTATCCTGTCACTCTGCTGAATTTGTTTGTTGTACATTTTTCAGATTTTCTAGATATAGGATCATATCACCTGTGAATAGTGAAGGTTTCCCTTCTTACTTTACAATTTAGCTGCTTTTTATTTCTTTTTCTTGCCTGATTGCTCTAGGCAGAACATTTAGCACTATATTGAACAACAGTGGTGACAGCGGGCATCCTTGTCTTGTTCCTGATCTCAAAGGGAAATCTTTCAATCTTTCACCATTGAGTAAAATATTAGCTGTGGGTTTTTAATACATGACATGTATCATGTTGAGAAAGTTTCCTTAGAGTCCTATCACTTGAGTGTTTTTTATCAAGAAAGGATGCTGGATTTTGTTTAATGCCAGGTCCTGTTTCCTTTTATTGGACAATGGTACTTTTGAAACAAAGATCTGAAAGCTGGTGTACTTATTCATTTTAGGGTGTACATATTTCAGCCAATCTCAGTGGACAGAATTAGGAAATATATGTCTGCCTATTAACTCATTCTGATGCATGCATTTTATATGTTCTGCATCTATTTTACTTTCTAAATATTCTTAAAATGAACCAATATTGATAGGACTTTCAGTACTATGGTGAATAAAATGCTGACAGAACTTGCCTTCTTCATGATCTTAGGGGGAAAGCATGCCATGTTTGGCATTTAAGGATGAAATTAACTGGACGTTTATTTATAAGGGAAATGAAGTGCCAATCTATGCCTTGTTTGATGAGAATTTTATTATAAGGATAAATGCTGAATTTTGTCAAATCCCTTTTCTGCATCTATTGACATGATCAAATGATTTTTCTACTTTAGTCTGCTAATTTGATAATTTACATTGATTGAGTCTCAAATATTAAAACAGCCTTGCATTCTTGGTATGATCTCCAATTGATCATGATATATTATACTTTTAATATATTGATACATTGAACTTGCTAGTATTTTGTTGAGCATTTTTGTGATTATGCTCATGAGACAATAGTTTTACTTATTTTTTGCATAATGTCTTGTTCTGGTTTTGGTACAAAGATACTGCTGGCCTCATAAAATAGTCTGAAGGTCTTCCTCCTGTTTTCTGGAAGATTTTGACAGAAATGATATTGTTTCTTCTTTAAATATTTGATAGAATTTGCCAATGAAACCATGATAATTTTTAGTTTTCAGTTTTCACTTTTGAAAGTTTTGACTTATCTATTTAATTTCTTTAATAGCTATAGGACTCTCAATGTTCTGTTTTTCTTCTCCAGTGAGTTTTCAGTTTGTGTTCTGAAAGGAATTGTTCCATTTCATCAAGGTTGTCAAGTTTATGACATAGAGTTTGAATTATTTCCTTGTTATGACACCAATGCCTTTGATATTTTTGTGACATATTTTTGATGCTTTTTCTTCTCATAGGGGTCATTGGGTCTTCTCTCTTTTTTTGTTGGAATGTCTAGCTAGAAATTTATTAATTTTTTTTATCTTTGCAAGAACTAGTTTTTTTCATTAATTTTCTCCCTGTTTATTTGCTTTTTATTTCATTTATAGCTACTCTTAAATTTATTATTTCCTTCATTCTGTTTCTTTTTGGATTAGTTTGCTCTTCTCTTTCTAGTTCTTTGGTGGAGAATTTAATTATTAATTTGTAAATTTTCTGTTTTTTACTACATGAAATTTATGCTTTGAATTGCCCCCTAAGCACTGCTTTGGCAGCAATCCACAAATTTTTATATGGTACATTTTCAATTTAACCTTTTCAAAATATTTTAAAATTTACACTGAAAATTTTTTGACCCATATATTATTTAGAATTTATTATTAATTTGTAAATTTGGAGGGGGTGAGTTTTATTATCTTTCTGTTATTGATTTCTATTTTAATTCCTTTACAATGTACAATTAAACACTATGATTTTTCAAAAATTTGTTGGGTTTGTTTTATGGCTTACTTTTGTGAACAATTCATACTGTTGGGTGGACTATATAAATATCAGATCTATTTTATGAATGACAGTTTTAAAGTTTCCTACATCTTTAATAATTTTCTGCTAATTACTGAGCTATGAATGTTAAAGTCTCCAATGATATTTGTTGATTTGTCTTTTTCTCCTTAAAATTGCATCAGTTTTTCTTCACATATTTTGATGAATTTTTGCTAGGTAAATACACAACTAGGATTGTTTTCTATTCTTAGTAACATATTAGTATTAATATCTAATTAATATAATTTTAATTTTAACATACCCCTGTCATTACATTTAAAGTGGAAGTCTTGTAGACAGTATATATTTAGGAATTGCTCAATCCCAATCTAATAATCTCCATCTTATAAATACTACATTTAGGTCATTCATAGTTAATGTTAGAGTCAATAAGATCAGATTAAAATCTGAAATATTTTAGCTGTTTATAATTAGTTCCATCTGTTCTATGTTTCATTTTCCTCCTTTTATGTTTTCTCTTGTGTAAATTGAAAATGTTTAATTCAAATTCATTGCCTCTTTTAGCTAAATACATATCCCTCATTTAAAAATTTTAGTGGATTGTTAGAGAAGATGTTGAGAGTCAGAGCATAAAGGGTTAAGCATTCAAAAAGCATGCTTGCTGGCAAAGAAACATTAGTAAATGTCTCCAAGGACTCTGCATATTGCAGATGTCAGTAGGAGGAAGCAGAGTGGAATGAACCCACCACTAAGAAGTTATTGTATAAATTCCTAAGAAAAACTATCTAGAAATACAGGAACCGGCAGCTCTCCTACATGCTAAGCAGAAGAACTAGTGAAGGACGCCCTACTTTTGTTATCAGCTTTGTGGTATAAAAAGCAGCTTCAGCCTAAATAAACTTGCCTGCATTCCTCATGGAGTGAGGTCCCCTGATTCCAATCTTTCTTTGGATCATTCCCGGCACGTCAAACTCCACGTTGAATTACAACAGATGGCGGCCAACGTGGGGCACAACTAGTCTTTTCTCATCGTCTTTTTCTCTGGATCAGTGCCGTGGAACTAAGGACTGTTGTTGCTGGGTGGGACGGTCCTTGAATCTTATGTGGTGAGTCAAATAATCTTGATAGAGTAATGGGAAATCAGTCAACTCAATTTGAGGAATATTCTGAAGACCCTGTTAAAGAGTACAGGGGTATTTGTGACGACCCACAAGTCACTAGAACTCTTTTCTCTTGTACAAAAATATTGTTATTGGTTTCAGCCGCAAGGGCAGATTGTGTTAAATTTGAAACAATGGAAACTAGTAATGAAATCATTGCAGCAAGCTTACCAAAAAGGGGAAACAGTTCCTCTTCAAGTATGGTCTTTGTGTAGTCTTATTTCTGTTGCTCTTGAACCATTACAGTCAAATGACAATGAAGATATTAAAATGAATACTGCTATTGTTAAAACTGTAGCAGAACAAGCTAATGATGATTTTAATGAAAATATATATGAAAAACTTAATAAACAGGCAAAGACAGATAAACCTATGTTTAATAAAAAGAAAAAAAAGAAAAAGGGAGTTTATGGAACTTTTCCAGCGGTCGTTAAGCTGTCCGCTCCAAAATATGATTTATTGTCTTTTGAACCAGTGTCTGTGCCTCCTCAGGTATCTACTGATCCATTTTTTACAATCTTTGATGACCCTCCAAAAGTTTCTGTTTTTGTGCCAGCACCATCCTCTTCAATTATGAAAAGTATAGCACAGGGAATTAGAGAAGTAAATTCAGAAGCTATGCAATTTTTTACTTTTCCAGTAACAGTAACTCAAATTCCAGTAGATGCTGACAATCCCCAAGGGGGTGTACAATATGAGCATGCTCCTATTCCTTTTAAAACTATCAAAGAATTAAAACAAGCATGCACTCAATATAATGTAAATTCTCCTTATACTCAAGGATTGGTGCAAGGACTGGCACAAGCAGACAGATTAATACCCTAGGACTGGGATTTATTACTTGAAGCTGTTCTTAAGTCAGCAAAATTTTTACAATTTAAAACTTGGTGGGCTGATGAAGCTAATATTGTAGCACGACAAAATCAACAGCAAAATCCACCAGTGCCTATTACTGCTGAACAAATATTAGGAATAAGTCAATGGGCTGGGGTTCCTTGCCAGGCTCAATATGATGATATTGCCATTGTTCTGGAAATAAATTCCCTCCATCAGTTTTTGTTTGCTTAAAAACTGTTTATTTCTTCTTTCATTTTAAATGTTATTTTCACTGGATAAAAAAAATGGGAGTTGACTTCTTTTTTCTTTTAGAATTTTAAAAGTGTCACTCCATTGTTTTCTGATTTACATGTTTGTTTTTAATTTGTGACCATTTATTCCGAGGGATTTATTGCAAATCATTACTTGAAAGCATCATAGAGATAGCATTAAAAGAAAACTTTAAAAAAACTGATGCAGTAGATTCTCCTGAATAATAAAGGATGTCATTATTAAGATAATTAGCCTGATGGAAGATTGGGCAGTCATGGTATGTATGTATGTATGTATTTTACCATTTAATTCTTTTTTTTTTTAATTAAAAAAAAATTAGACATCATTAGATTACATAAATATTACATAAAAAATATAGGAGATTCCCATATGCCCCACTCCCCACACCTTCCACATTTTCCTACATTAACAACATCCTACATTAGTCAGGTGCATTCATTGCAATTGATGAACACATTTTTCGAGTATTGCCACTAAATATGAATTATAGTTTACATTGTAGTTTACACTCTCTCACACAATTCTGTAGGTTATGGCAAGATATATAATGGCCTGTATGTGTCATTGCAATGTCATTCAGGACATTCCCAAGTCCCGAAAATGTCCCCATATTACACCATTTTTCCCTCTCCCCGCCTTTACAACCCCCTGTGGCCACTGCCTCCACATCAATGATAGAAGTTCTTACATTCCTAGAATCACAGTAAGTCTATAGTAGAATACCAGTAAATCTACTTTACGTTTTACAGAATGAATTGTGTTCTCCCAAGACAAGTTAAAATCCTACCCCTGCCCCTGAGAAAGTGATCGTATTTGGAAGTAGGATCTTTGGAGATGTTATTAGTTAAAATGAAGCCTACTGAATTTAGTGGGTCTTATTCAAAATAACTAGTGTCTTTATAAGGAGAGGAAATTTGAACTCGGTATGTAGGAGACAGAGAGAAGACAGCATGTGGTAAAGGCCCAGATTGAGTCATACCACAGATTGCCAGCAAGATATTACAAGAACCCTATAGAATTCAGAGGAAGTCTAGCCCTGACTACACCTTGACTTCAGGCTTCTAGTCTGCAAAACTGTGAGACAGTAAATTGTTGTTGATATAAACCATTGAGTTTGTGGTACTTTGTTAAGGCAGACCTAGCAAACTTAGACACATGTTAATAATTATTTTTTCTCTAGCTTCGTTTATGATTTTCTCTTTGTTTTTTTATGGTAGTTTGAATATAGTATGCCTATGGCTGTTGAGTTTGTTTAATATTGACTTGGATGGTGTTCTTTAAGTTTGTTGTTTCTGTAGTTTCGCTGTTTGTCATGAATTTTGGAAAATCATTATCAATTATGCTGTAAATATTTTTACTAGCCTGTTTTCTCTCTCTCTTCTTCCAGGTTTTTGCCTACACAGTTGAGATAGACCCTCATTCTTGAATTTTTTTTCCCATTTTTCTCTTTATTTTGAGTTCCAGTGTGCATAATTTGTATTGTCTGTCTTAAAGTTCAGATTCTTTTTTTCAGCTGTGATAACTCTCCCTCTTAGTCTGAGGAAGCATTCTTCTCTACCTGATGTTTTTCTAATATTTCAATTTTGATATTCATTTTTATTTCTATCTCTGCTGAAATTACCAATCTCTGTCATATCTGAGTTTGAGTCTGAAAAATACTTCATCTCCTGACAGCCAGTTCTTTTGTTGCTTTTACATTGTAACTTACATATATATTTTTTTGTTTTATGCATTGCTAGATTCTGTTTGCTAATATATTTTAGACATATTGGTAGGGAGTTTTCTTTCTCAGTAATATTCATGCCAGGTTGGAGTCATGATTGTGTTGACTTATTATAATGTGTTAGAGAGTTTCCTTCATTTTCTTTTTATATCTAAAAGATTTTCACAGGTTTATATTTCTTTCTTCCTTGAGGATGTGTTTATCAATTGCAATTAATGTGCCACACTAATGAAGGATGATTATTTGGGAAGTTGTGGGAGGTGTGGGAGGTGGGGCATATGGGAATCTCTATATTTTTTGTGTAACATTTATGTAATCTAAGTATCTTTTTAAAAAATTTTAAAAAAACTTTAAAAAAGCAATAAAATCATGTTGCTCCTAGATTTTGAGCAATGAATTTTAGTTAAGAATTCAACTTTATTAATTGCTTTGATGCTATTCAAATTTCTTTTTTAAATAGTTTTGGAGCGTTTTGCATGTCAAGTAATTTTTCCATTTCAAATAAAAAGTAAAATTTAGTTGCATAAAGTGGTTCATGACATTCTCTAATCAACTATTTAACATATATAGGATTTATAGTGATGCTCATTGTGTAAAATTTCCTGTTATATCAAAGCTGGGTTTTTCCTTCTTTTCTACATTTTCATATTGTTAGATTTTATTGATTTAATGATTTTTTTAAAGTTCCATATTCTAATGCATGTGTGTTTGCTTTTTTCAAGTTTTTTGTCTTAGTCTTCATTATCTACTTTCCTAGGTTTCTGTGTAATGTGATTTAATGTCATTTCTACATCTTTTAAGGTGGTTTTAATTTTTCTCTAATTAATGTCTTCAGTATGATATTCTTATATGTTATTCACATATGGCATAATGTTTGTCATTTTAAAATTAATTTAATAATCTCCAGTTGATCATAGTATATTATTTTGCAATATTATGGGTTAATATTATAATTAACATGTCTTTAACACTGATTATCATATAAGTGCTTCTGAATTAGGATAGCATTACCTAAATAATGTTATAGTATAGATATATTAAGCATTTTGTTCAAGTGGTTAACTGTATTGTAGATTTTTACAAATATCCCACTTATTTTAAAAATTTGATCACTAAGAATTTATCTCTCAATGTGGCAGTGGTGAGCATGGTTGGGGAGCATGAGTGGGAAATCCACATGGAACTGAGGTGATAAAATATTTTAAAACAAGTAGAGAGGAATATTTCATATGGATAAGCATACCAGTTCCTAATCTCTATATAAACATGTATTCCTAGATGTGGTTCCCCTACTAGGACCTAAGTTTCATCCTTAGAGACACAACTTCCCCTTTATCACCAGAAGGGAGATTGCTTTCAACCATACTTAAGTAGGAAACTTATACCAAATTTAATCATTTTATTTTGTCCTATTTTTTCTCATTATACCAATAAAGAAAACCTTGAACTAGAATAGGTAATATACAAAATTAGAAACAAATCCTGGCATTCTGATTAAAGACCAGAATAGAAAATCACACAGGATTCACTAGGACCAATGTGTTAAAAATCCCTCTCTAGAGGGCCACTCCCCGAGATGGACTGCTCTGAAGGGCTCAAAAATCTCAGCTGTGCATTTGATTCTGTACAGATCATGAGAGCTCATCATTCGCTTTGCCACTCTCAAGCTGCTTACTGCCTTTTCCACCTATAAGAGAGCTACACAGGGCTTGTCTAAATGTCCATGACTTATTGATAATCCAATAATGTTCTTTCTCCTAAAAGCCTCCTCAGCAGTTCATTATGAGTACCCACAGTAATTGGTGAAACATTATTATATATGTTTTTTTTTCTGATAAAAGACTAGTGTTTGCACTCTGGTGAGGAAGATGGCATTCATCCACACTAATATTCATGGTGCCTTCCATGAATCTTCAGGTAAGGTAAATGTCACGTGACTTTGAGCTCCTGTATTACTCTTTTCCTTACCCTTTTCTAGGTTTAAATTCCACCACTTAATGTATGAATTGAAAAGCATCGCTTTCTCATGAAGAAAGCCAAGATTTTATCTAAAAGCTTATACAAATATTTCCCCAAAATAATACTACTCTTCAAGAGGTTTGCCAGTTCTCCCTTTATATACCTACTTTAAATGAGGGAGTTTAGACTCTAATTCAGGGCAAATTTCCAGAAAATGTCTCTATTTGTGGCTCTCATCTGCCTGTGGTTCCCTGTTCTATGGCTCCATGATGTTGTATGCATGAGTTCAACATCACACAATCCAGAGGGATCCAGAAAATTGTGACGTTGTTCTGTGTTAATATAGTTTTTCAATCCCTAAAAAATTATTCATAGCTGTAAGAATTATTTAGGGCCATGGAAGAAATCTTTGAAGAATTTGTGTTCACACCTGAAATAATGCATGGGAAATAAATAATTGATATTTATTTTCATTTCAAGGATTACTTTTTAAAAAGAGTAGTACTTAAAATGAGCCATGCATTTCTTATTTTTTTTTATTTTTTTATTTTTTTATATTTCTTAAAAGATACTTAGATTACATAAATGTTACACAAAAAATGGAAGGATTCCCATATGCCCCACTCCCCACACCTCCCAAACCCTCCCACATAAACATCCTTCATTAGTGTGGCACATTCATTGCAATTAATAAACGCATCCTGGGGCTTTGCCATTAAGCATGGACCATAGTTCACACTGTAGTCTACACTCTTTCCCACACAGTTCTGCATGTTATGTGATGATATAAAATGGCCTATATCCAAGCCCTGTTTCTATTA
>JAQZBX010080854.1:0-13758 GCA_029593785.1 Cabassous unicinctus | reverse complement strand
TGAGCCATTCACCTGATAGTTTGCAGCTGAAGAGATCAGAGCCTGAGCAGCTGAGAAGGCCTGGAATGAAATGAGCCCTCCAGCCAACAGCTGAGATCAAAAGAAGCTGGGCCCATGGAGCCTTAATAGGAAAGACAAAGGCTGAACCTTCAGAGACATCACCCATCTTGTTTCCACATGTGGCAAATTACTTTGGGTGAGAAATCAACCTTGAGTAGGACTCCTTAGGGCTTTGTAACTGTAAGCTTTTACCCCAAATAAATACTCTTTATAAAAGTCAACAGATTTCTGGTACTTTGCATCAGCACCCCTTTTGGCTGGCTAACACACATGGCATAATGACAAGATGGCTGACATCTTCTTTACTGTGTTGAATTTACTGCTCACTGTGGCACTCTATGGCTTTTTTATATACACCATCCCAAAGATTCATACATCTTAGGGGAAATGGTGAGCCTTATCCACATGCTTTTCCCGTCTCACTGTGGTCACCATGTACTACACTGTGGTCATCTATACATATCTGACTCCAGGCTCTAGCTATTCTACAGAGACCAAGACAGTCATTACTGTGCTTTATTCCACTTGAGCCCCATCTTAAATGCTCTCAACTATACCCTAAGGAACAAGGATGTCAAAACAGCTCTCAACACTGTCTTTACATTGTTAGAAAAGAAACTCTAATTACATTGCTTAAATATAAAAGCTGGCTAGGGAAAGGTGAAATTTCTAAATAATGGTGACCTGAAATATATTCACTGGGCACAATTTTACACTGGAAATAAAAAACTAAATCAACTGACATCAGTGTCTGACATTTATAAACATGTGATCTAGGCATTCTTAAATTTAGTCTAGCATCAATGGTGGGCCTATAAACGTGTTTCACATTTAACAAATGTAGAGCTCAATTGCACAGATATTTGCATGAACTATTGTCAAGAAGACATGCACTTTGTGATAAAGCAAAGTTAAAATCAATCAGAATGAAGTACATTCAAGACCCAACTCTGGGAAACAGTACTAGCCTCAACTGCGAGATGGAAGCCCTGAAGTTTATGGGATAATATAAAATTCCCTTAACACATGTATTGCATTATAATTCTTTTTTCTAATGTTATTAAATTTGTGAATTCCTCAAGAGACATCTCGGTCCTTCTGCAATCACAAGAGTGTCAAGTCTAGGGCAGGGATTCAGTGAATGAGTGCTGAGTTGAATAATCCACTGAGGTAGAGGTAGGTATTTGTGGTCCATTAGAGGGAGATTAAGAAAAGGGCTGGGGACATTAAGGGATTTTAGAATGTAATGATTTAAGAATTGTAAGACAATGAGGGAACCCAGAGAGTTTACAGCTGTGATGCATTATGTGGTCCTGGAAGTGTTTTGATGGTTATAATCTCAATGGCTCCTACTATAAGGTGATTAGTGATGACACAAAGGACCCCATAGAGAATTTTACCATGTAAAACATGGAATCACTTTTCTGAGTGTCTTCTGTGAGAATTATTTTCTGACAAACATCCAGTACTGTATGTGGCCTCTACTCAATCCACACCAGGCAGCAGATGAATTGGACATCTGTTACTCAGGGACAGAAGCCCCCTCTGTGAGGGGCATGGAACAGAGAAGCCTTGTAAAGGAACCAGGGTAATATGCAGATGATAAAAAGGAACTTAGATATTCAGCTCTAGTTCTTGAAGACACATGGTGAAGAGAAGCTTTGAAATCTATTTAATGAAGATCAAGAGAGTACCCAGGAGAAGACAGAGGTCCCTGGACAGAAAATAGTTTTTTGTTTGTTTGTTTGTTTTGGTTTGGCTTGATCAGTGCTTTACAGAAAAAGAATTGGAAATTAATATCTATTTCATGGTGGGAAATGTATGTGGTGTGTGTGTGTGCATATGTGCATAGAGTATATTTGTACTCAATTAGATTTCAGCAAACTTTCTTTAAATTGACATATTATCAAGTAGATAATTTTAAAAGTTGAACTTTTTGTGGAAATATATCATTCTAAACTTAAGAACCTTTCAGATACTTTTAGAAAATTTCAGTTGCATGGAATAAGGAATCCCATCCTCACAGTGTCTTCATAGCTCCTTGGTGGTCCAGGAAAGTCATATCCCTTAACAAATCATGCCCTAAGTACATTTTTCCTTTCTGAATATTCTGTTTTTACAGGGCATTGTAAGATGACCTAGCAAATCCTTGAGAAAACCATGGAAATAATTAACATTAGGACAAGAAAGAGAGGTACACCTAGGAGAAGAGGAAGGAGAATACAATCTTGATTGTAACATTGAGGATTAACAACAACTGAGTGATATTAGAGATGTAGTATCCAGGGAAGAGAACAAGGAGGGAACCCACCTGGCCTCTCCCATAGTAGTGTGTGTGTGAGAGAGTGTGTATATATGCGTGAGCATGTGCTTTCCAGTGTTACTCTGTGCACATTCATAAGTGAGAAAATGTGTATATGTCCATAGTGTGTTATTTTGTGTATGTGTGTATCTCTGTGTGTATATTTTCTATTGTGCAATTGTGTATGAGTGCATCTGAGTGTGTATGGGTCCAAATGTGCACATTAGTGAGCTTCTTTTATATGTGTGAAAGTCTCTCTCCATCTATGAGAGTGTATTAGGGTGTATGTGCAAAGGAGTGTGCAGGGGAGCATGTTCACTTTCAGCATTCTGAATGGTCATTGCCTGTTTGCTTCCTTGCTCCTCCACTGTCTGTGAACAGCTACAGGGTGGTTATATACCTGCATAGTATATATCCCATATATATCCTGGAGCCTTCACCAATCTGGAAAAAGGAGGAAAACTAGTAAGTGACGGCAGGTTAAATAAAATCTGAAGCTGCTTGTCTCCCCAAGGTTTTCTTGGCATAAAGGAATTGTGGGGAAGAACTCTAAACCTCACCTGCACATTATCCTGTCCCACTGATTTTCAGTTAGAAAACTGTTGCTTCACAGGGACACAGAAAGAAATATTCTGCCACAGGCTAGAGAAACCTCACCTCAAACAGTTCAAATCATGAGGAAATATGATGTCTCCCATAATCACAGGTCTGGCACAGGGTGGACTCCAGGTGTCGATAATGCACTAGTTCAATGCTGCCATGAATACCATGGTCATATCTAGCTCTCATTGCTGCCGTATTTAGACTAATGGTTTTGTGAATATGCTGTCTCTAACTGCCAGCTAGGAATCTTGAGTCAGCTCAGTCAGAGAGAGAGAGCATGTCCTCTTCTCCAAGCTTGGATGACATCCCTTTTTTGGCTGATTTGACCTAACACTGAATGTGTGATTGTTTTACAAGGTCCATGGGAAGATGAATACACTCAACAGGACATGTCTCTGGTAGTGGGCATGGAGACAATCCACAAAACAGACAGGTTGTTTTTAGAAAATAATTGGATGATTCTGGGAAGGTTCCCAACCATGCACTTTGCACATAGACAACAGAATAGTTTGTCCACTGCAGAGTTTATGATTTCTACAAATGCTGCAATTGGGAGTGCACCAAAAAAACAACAACAAACTAAACAAAAACAAAGAAACTAAAATAAAACACCTATAACAATAGTGACTATTGACAATTAAAATAATAAGTAACTGACCTAAAAGAGAATTATCTGTGTCCTACATGCATCCTCAAATTGTTCAAGAGTGTTTTATAGTGGGAAATAAAAGCTAACCCACTGTTACTTGGGAAAGGGAAGGAAGGAGGAGGGGGGAGCATTGAAGGAAGGCATGAAAATGGATAGGGGTGAGACAATGAATGAATGGATGTAAGGGTAGATGAAAGATGCAAGTGAAGAGAGAAAAGGGGCAGACAATGAATAGATGAGATGGTGAGATTTTTGTCAGAAGGAAGAAGGAAACCATCAACAGGGAGAGAAGGAAGGAAGGTAGAGGAGAGCAGAATGGATATATGAAAATGGGAGTGAGTAGGAAGATAGAAACTTGGACAGAAAGATACAGAGAGGATGGAAAGATGGATGGGAAGAAATATGAAAGGATAGAAGGAAGTGGGAGAAAAAGGGGAATGTAGAAGGTGAATGAACAGTTAGGATGTTGGAAGGAAGAATGGAAGAGACAAAGGACAGGAACATGAAGGATAAGATTGATGAACATAAAGAATTAGAAGCAAGCTGTCAGGAGGTTATATGGATGTGTGAGGACAGTGTGAGGCAGGGGTATGAAAAAGTGGAATGAGTGAGGTCTGGGTGGGAGGAAGAGAATGATGGAGTGAAAGAAGGGGCTAATGAGAGCAGCAAGGAAGAATAAGGTGAGGGACGATGTGATGGATGTGAGGGTGGGATGGATGAAAAAATGAATGGATGGATGTGATGACAATGAGCTTGTGTGAGAAGGCAGGTGAATAGAAGGTGGGTAGGATGGATGTAAATATTCATAGCATGGCTGAGAACTTGAGTGTGCACCTGTTTGCTAATATATAGGCCAGTCTTTCTTGAAGACAGAAAGCATATCACACTGCTGTTCCCTGTCATGAGCAATCATTTACATAGTTGAGAATAGAAACAATTTTCAAACTGGTAACAATATAGTCACCATAGAATACTGTGCATGCTTTATGATGGATTTGCATGATAATATCAGTAAAGTGTTACTATTTATGGCTCTCCCCAAAGAACCACAGAAACAAGTCCCTCTCTGTGAGGTGCTACTGATGTTGTATTAGCTGTAGGTACGTTATGAGTTCAAGACAAGGCAGACTGTCTACCACAAAGGTTTTTTATCCTATGTTTTGACCAAAGGTTATGAGACTACAGCTTACCAACCCCAAGCTCCATAACACACACATACTCACACATACACTCAAAATTCAAGGAACACATCCAGTCACTCAATGTCAAGGGAATCCTAGCAGGGAGCAGAATTTAAAGTGCCTCCAGCACATCATGAGACACAGAAATCCCTACAAAATGCTTATGGAAACTGAGTTGTTTTCACATCTGACATCACAGGAAATGGAGGCTTCTAAACATTGATGTGCCCTCCTGCTGCATGGGTCCTTGAGCTCTCTTCTAGGGTGAAGTGACGGCACTTATAGGCCCACTGTCCATCCTCTCTGGCCATCATTCCAAAAGCTTCCACACTGATACATTCACAAAATATTTTGTGAATGTAAACTCTATGCCAGACTTACAGACCACAACATTAGTCAATAAGGGACAAAGCAAAGAAACACGAAAGAAAGGGAAGAGGACTTGCCCACTTGCCTAGGGGAGACTCTAAGCCTGGCCCTGTGCCTGCCTCCTGTATCAGTCCCAGGGATTGAACCCCAGACCTCACATGTGGGAAGCTGGCACTCAACCACTGAGCCACATCAGCTCCCATGAGTTGTTTATGTTTGTTTGTTTGCTTACTTGTTGTCTGTTTGTTTTTAGGAGGCACCAGGGACTGAATCTTGGACCTCCCATGTGGGAAGCAGGTGCTCAACCACTTGAGCTGCAGGCGCTCCACTTCAGCGACTCTTTTACTGCAGCAAATCTCATAGTTACACTGAAAGCTTTCTAGAAATGTGGTCATGGACCCTTTCTCTAGGACACACTAGATTCTCAATGAATATACTCCTGATCAACCTTAAAGCACTAATAAATTTTAACATGCAATGTACCTTGTCAAAAATGTCAAATAAAGTAACACATACTTTTAAATTAAGTTTTAAAGTAATACAACGAATTCTATGACTCTAATTTTCATTGTTTTTTTTTAATTAAAAAAATTTTTTTTTTATTGTGGGTAAAAATCAAATTTTTCACAATGCATACAAATATTTGTAAAATGATATATAAATACATATGCATATATGTGCATTTGTTTACATAAATGTCGTTTTATATATATACATATTTATATGTATTTTTAAAGGTGCTAAGATTACCTAAATATTACTCAGAAATTACAGGGATTCCCATGTTCCCCACCTCCCACACCTCCAACAACATCCCACACCACCATCCTTCATCCATGTGACACAACACCCGCAATGGACATACACATCCTGGGGCCTTGCCACCGAGCATGGGCCACAGTTCACATCATAGACCACACTCTCTCCCACACAGTTCTGCATGGTATATGCTGATGCAAAATGGCCTACATCCATCACTGCAACGCCACTCAGGACAACCCCCAAGTCCCAAAAAGCCCCTGTATTTCAACTGCCCCTCCTCTCCCTGCCCCAAAAACGTCCAGTGGCCACTGGCTCCACCTCACTGTAACAATTTCTTCCATTGCTTGAATCATAATATGTCTACAACAGAATACCACCAAGTCCACTCTAGTCCACATCTCCTCCCCCAATACTGTGGGGACTGGGATGGTGATGTCCACTCCACCTTCAAGTGAGAGAGGGCTTATATCCTGTATATGCTATGGATGGGATTATCCTGCCTGCAGCTGCAGGTCCTCTCCATTTCCTGGGATGGCCATTGCCCATCGTCGTCTCCTCGCCAGGCCACTTGGATGAGTCCATTGAGCTGTAGGGTAGGGGTTGCAGCTCCACCGAGATTCCAGGCACAGCTGGCACATAGGTAGGCCAGAGGCTTCAGTCTCTGGAAGTACACTTAACAACTCCAGCATCACATATAGGTTTGAATAGAAGGGACTGATGGACCATGTGCAGGGAGGACTTATTTGAGTTCAACTCTGTCACTCTCATGAGCACAGATTCCACTGAAGAGCCCACTAATTAGGCATGAATCTCTGGGACTATCCCCACTTATATAGGACCTGGGAGTTTCCAGAGCCCTCAGGGGTCCCTCTGTGTGGGGTGATATCCACTTTGGTGTTCTATGAGATCCTACTGAGGTGTGCATTGTTTCAAGATCAGTTATCTTTTTTGGTTGCTGTGCATACAGTAAGTCTCAAGTAAGAGGTTTCTGTTTACATATTTATCTTTCTTGACCCTTTGAGCTAGGCTCACTGTTCCCTTTTTACTATCAGGAAAACACTTTCCAAAGGACCTCTGCCAGTAATTGGCAGCTCAGAATTTGAACCCATGACAGTCAGAATTTAAAGCCTAAACTGTTAGCCTAACCACCTCACTGTTAAATTTTAAGGATTTAAAACCAGGGCAAAGTCATTATAACCTTCATCTCTAATGCAGTTTGGTACACTAGGAAAAGGAATACCAACATGTATGTAATCATGCCCATTGTAAACCTAGACTTTCCTTCTCCTCCATGCTAATGTGAAATGCAATCCTTGGCACATCTAAAATATTTGCCCATGATTTCTAAATGTCTTATTTTCACCTGAACTCAGACTAGATCTTGGGTGCACTCTCAGGCCAATTACTTAATAGCTGTTTGATCTTGGGAAAAATAGTAACCCTCTCTGTACCTTCTCTCTTCTGAAAATGGGATAATAGCATCTAGCTCATTGGTTTCAGATAATTGGGATGATATGGTCATTATCTTTAAACTATTTCCTGTACACATGATTTACTCTTAACGTATTCAACATCTGGTAGGGTAGGTTCCACCTTATTCATTCTCCTCTTCAGAAATTTTCTGGGAATTCCTACACTTTCCTCCATCATAAGTAGTTGAACACATTTCATTTTACTCTTGATTAACAGAAGTTTGAAACACCATCTAGATCAGCCCCCTAATGAACCCACCTTTCCACTCCATGGAATTAATTTCCTCAGGGGTTCTCCTGAGGAAAGTCCTGACCCAGCTGCTTACCCTGAATCCTTCTCAGTGGCCCAGGGTCGTGACTCTTTGAGTGATTCATCCAGTTTCTATTTGCATATGAAGAGGTCTCCCAGGGGTTGAGCACAGTCCTTCTGGACCCTTCCTTGGAACAGTATCCCCAAGACCCAGGCTTCTGATTAGCTGTATGTGATACAGACACCTTCCAGGAAAGAAAAGAGTGTGTCTGACATCAAGGGTAGTATTCTATGAAGGACAGAGATAACATAGATGGGAGCTTGAAGGGGTGATTCATTCCTTCCTTTTTGGGTGGTTGGGCAGTGTGCTTTGAACGTAGATCGGAATGGGGGCAGGGAATGGAAAAGGAGGAGCTTCCATTTACAGTGGCTCCAACACTATAAAAAGAGGTAACTTAGAATAACCCTTTTTCTTGCTGTAACAGAAGCAATTCCAACTCACCACCATGCTCAAAGGGTCAGATGACTCTGAGGATTATGTGGTTCCAGTTGAAGGCAGAGATTTTACATTTAGGACAAAGCCCTGCAATACCTCTTCCCTGGGTATGGGCGAGTCCTCCCCAAAAACATTCCTCCTCTGCCACCCTGGGCTTCAGCCTCATTCCTCAGAGCAATGATGTGGCAGGGAAAGAGCCAAACGTCCCTGCAGCCTGGGTCCATAGGGCCAGACCATGATTCCCTGAATACTTTTTCTCCCAAACATGGCTGCGGCTAGGGTGAGGTGAGTGGGGCTTCAAAATTTCAGGCATCAAGGTAAGTAATATATTCACGCATTATTTTTTGAAAATTGAGTTTAATGCAAAAAAATCTGTGATGAAAAAATATCAAAATTTTAAATACAGACAAGATCAGCATTACTGATTTTTCTTTTTGGCTCAGGCTACAAGAGGGCTAAGCAGCAGCACTGCATGCAAACAAGGCCCCCTTTTCCATCTGTAATCTCTCTTTCCCTCTGACCGTAAGTCAGATATGGGGAGAGGAAGGAAGTTTAGAGCCCAAGTTGTGTTTATTCAGTGGATGTGCCAGATGCCATGCTCAGACCACCTAATCTGCATAGACTGTCATTATTCTGCTATATTTTATTTTCTAGTGGTTATCCAAGGACTTGCAATATATATCTAATGTGTATTTAATTTTTTTCCAGTGGTTGCCTAAGGGCTTGTGATATATCTCTAGTCTACCTTCAAGAACATTACACCAATCCATGTGTAACATAAGAACTTTACAAAGATTCCTCATCCATTTCCTCTCTCCCATCCTTTGTGCTCTTACTGTCATATTTTTGACTTTCACTTATGCCAAAAATACAACACTGGTATATATATTTTAGACAATTATCTTTTGGAGTGGGCAAAAAAAGTATTAAATGGTAAGGTATATGTTCACCTTCATTTTCACATTCCCATGCTCTTCATTTCTTTGGTAGATACAGGTTTTGATTGGTGTAATTCCTTTGCTTGAAGTAGAGTTTGGTTGTTGATTTGAGATCTTTCTTTGTAAATACAGCCACCTGGGATCTGTGCAATATTGCTCCTTCCTGGGCAAAGGATACACCTCCCATCTGAAGGACCTCTGCCTCGGAGGTCACAGAGATGCACGGGGAGAGGGAGGGGTGAGAGCCATCCAGGGCCCTTCACCGCCATATCCTGAGACTACTGTAGTAATGGCCTGTCCCCTTCCAAACAGAAACCCAACTCTACGGGGCTCTGCAAACTGCCAAGTGCACTCTAAGCACAGGAAGCACTGGAGACCCGGATGAGGGAACAGGTTGGCCCTTGCAGACAGGATGGGAGCGCAAGCGCACCTAACACTTGACCTCGCTGTGCCCAGGCCTGCCCCCACACCTCGGGAGGAGACAACTAGGGCCCTTATTTGCCCTGACCAGGCGGACGTCACAGGGAGCCAGGACTGGAACCCCCTGAGCGGAATGCAGCCACGCCTTTGGGGCCTTTGCAAGCCCAGCGGTGGGTCTGTCCGCACAGGTTTCAGGGTGGCGGGCAGGTGGGGTCCCCTGCCGTGAACACACCCTGCAGTTTTCCTCTACTATATTCCCCTTTAAATACCCAGGCCTGGAAAGGCCAGGGGCCCCAGTCAAAACCAGGGGGATCACAAATGAATTCTGTCTCTGATCTTAAATTTTGAGTTCCCGGTCAGTCTGTTCACATGCAAGGCATGGGAAAGGAAGTGTCTTGCTGAAGGAAACAGGGGTCTGAGAGGAGCCCTCCCCCAGTGTAAGTCCCAGAAGCTCTGCTCCTTCAGGGAGAGGATGCAATTCTTCTGCCCCACATCTGAAGGCCAGAACCTCCTGTTTTGGGAGACTGTGTCTAGGTTCTTGGGTGTGTGTCAGAAAGGAATTTAAGGACATGGCATAGGGTAGGCAAGGGAGCAAAGAGTTTATGAGAAATCAGAAAGGAGATGGTTACACACCCAAGACATGTATGTGGGCCCTGCTACAATGTGAGAAGTGCGGCCCCCCTCTCTAGGAGTTTCTGGTTTTACTGGCTATTATTTGGGTTAGAGTACATTGATTGGAGTATTTAGGAAAAAAGAGGGGGAAATTCATTGGGTGGTTTGGTTTCTAGGATTTCTGTCCTGTGGTAATTGGCTTCTTGCTACTGCCTTGAGCCTGAGCTGATGTGGAGGTGTTTACAATAGTATGAGGTTGGTGATGGTGGGGCCCTTTCTCTTTTTCTTCTTTTCTGTGTGCGAGAATGTTGCAAGTTACATTCTGATAAGCAGCTGCTGGGTGGGAGCTGCTAGCTGCCTTTTAACTTGTTTGTGTTAACTTCTCTATGTGAATTAGCAGGCTGAGGCTGTGCTTTTCCAGGTGGTGTTTGTATAACTCATTGGGTTTTCTGCCCTTCTCCTTAGGTCCCTATTCTGTCCTGCATTGCTGCAGTCAGAATGGGGTGTGCGGACCCCATGGTCACCACTGGGACCCTGGTGAAGGCTCCGAGGGTGTTTGTGGGGACAGGTGGGCCTCTGAAGTCTGGAAGGCAGGGGTCACAAGACTAGAGTGAGTCTCCCTGGTGGGGGTGGCCCAGCAGCAGCTGAGGCTGGCAGGAACCAGCTCTGGAATTCCGAGGGCAATCACACAGAGACAGCTAGGATGAAGAGAATGTGGAAGATAGAGCTGACTCCCCCGGCTGAGGGGACAGACAGTCCCCACCATCTGCCCTCTTTAGACACATAGGTTCTTGCTGCCCTTTTGGAATGCATTTGGTGGTATCAATGAAAAAATTTGATGTCCATATCTCACTCCACTTTAAATTCACCCTTAGAAGCCCATCCTATAGAAATAATAGTTGAATTGCAACCAAAGGCATTCTGTTTGGAAAGGCAGGCACTAGGATGCTGCCTAAGTGTCCATGAGGGGACACGCTCCAGCAAGCTCTAGACCTCCTTTTATATGACATGTGGCAGGAATGGGTATGTGGGCTAGCACACAGGCATGATATCGGGCAGGCTCAGGGTGGCAGAAGCAGATATTCTATTTCTCTGTTTCTGATGTGAAAATTGTATGTGCACATAGTGAGATTTTTATAAACTGTAGAAAAATTCAGAAAGCCTGGGAGTCCTACCAGCTAACACTTAGTTCTGAGTGAGCCCCGTAATTTTTCCAGGGGGAGAATCCATGAGTCCCGGGTGGCAGAGTGGCCTTCTGGATGTTGCGGGAGTTGGTGATTGGGCATAGATGTCAGTCTGCTGAGGTCACCTTCCTTGAAACCTTGGAAAGTTGCCTCAACTCACTGTCTTCAATTTCCAAGTGTGGAAATTCTAGGGGCCAACCAACATGCTCCCATGAAGGGAAGGGAGCCAAAGACATGCTGAGGACCTGACCCGACAAGTGGCACTGCTAAGTACAGACCTTCCTTTCTTTCCTTTCTTTGCATATTTTTTCCATGTGTTGGGCCGTGGCAACTTTTTTTTTTTTGTGGTACTGGGACCAGGGAATGAGCCCGGGCCCTCATATGTGGGAAAATGGCACTCAATCACTGAGGCACATTAGCTCCCCTGAGTTGTTTTTAATTTTTTTTTCTTGTTTATTTATTTTTTGGGAACCACTGGAGACCATACCCGGCACCTCCCATGTGGGAAGCAGGTGCTCAACTGCTTGAGCCACATCCGTTCCCTGGGCAGCTTTTACTTCTTTGTTTTTTTCATTAATTCTCTAGTAAAAGTGTGTTGTATGTTTCTCCAAAATCAAAATGCATAAAAGCAGACAGTGACACTATTCCCATTGCTTCAATCGGTTCTTTGCTGAAATGAACACGACATCTGCCAGGACTGGCTGGGATGCTGTGTAACTGCTCAGGAAGGCATGTGACATCCATTTGGCAGATGCTAGGGAAATCCTGGTGAGGCACAGTGGCCCCCATCAAGCTGAGGGCCAGAGAAGGAGTCTGGTGGAAACCGAATTGCAAATTGCAGGACCAGCATGAAGGATGCAAAGTGCAAGGAGAAAGAATGTCAGCCACCTGGGTCAGTATGGCTTGGGGGAAGCAGAGGGCAGGTTCAGGGATGGAGATGAGCTGTGTAGGGCAAATGTGGGCAATTTTGAGGTACTCAGCTGAAGTTCCTCAAGGATAGTGTTCTTTGGGGGGTTGGGAGGAAATTCTCCAGGGCACCTGACACTCACACCACCCTGCCCCTCCTGCCTTTACTAGGTTAGGTCTGAATCACCCCACATGGAGGTGATCTGAAGATGAGCAGGGCATGTGTAGTGTGTTTGTATTGTGCAGTGATGGAGGCTGCTGCTGCCATGACAGTTCTCTGTGTTTGCAGAGCAGACCCCCAGTTCCAGAGGTGATGCAGAGCTTCGGCACTGCTGCAGAAAAGTGGGGATGCCTGCCTGCAGGATGTAGAGCTGGTGGCCCTCACAGGTAGGCTGTGTCAGGACCTACAGGGTGACCTTTCGCAGGCAGATACCTTGTTAGAGGCCCTACTGGAAAGCCAGACAGACAGAGGGAGCTTCCAGGTCTAGGCCAGAGTGCAGGAGGGGCATGGTGTATTTGTTAGAAAATTTCATGTTAGACAGTGGAGTCAGACAGTGGGAGCCACATAGAGTCTGTGTGTGTATATGGGGTGGGTGTGGTTTATAATCCTTAAACAGTATAAGAGCTATTCTTAGCTCATGGCCCACAGGAAAACAGGCCATGGGCTGGGTGTGACATGTGGAACAGGTTTGCCCTCCAGTCCTAGAAGAAAGGCAGGAGGCTCCCTACCAAGCTGCCTATGGCCCAGGCACTGGGGGAGACTTTCAGAGGGAGTGATGGAGCTCTGTTTGGATATGTGATATGCAACATGCAATTTAGACCTCTGCTGGGTTGTTCAACAGGCATTTGGATATCAAGTCTTCGGAAGACAAATATTTGTGCATCACTTATTTCTATAAAAATTTCAAATGTCCATAGAAGTAGAGGTGGTAACCACAATCCTGCTTCAACTGCTGTAAAATTTTGACAGTGCTGTTCTATCAGCTTGTGCTTAGAGCCCTGATGTATTGAGAGAGGGGAAGAGAGTACTCAGGGCCAAGACCCTGCTTCTCTTCCCTTCAGGGACTCATCCCTGGAAATTTCTGGACAAATCCAGGTGAGGAGGTGTCAGCAGCGGTGACTGAGAGGGCATGGCAGATGAGACAAGAAGAAAATCAAAAGGGTGTGATAGGTTCTGGAAGCCAAACAGATGATATCTGTCCAGGAGGGGTGTTGAATGGAGGTGGATGGTGAATCTGTGTGTATCACAGAGAGCTGGTGTGTGCCCAGAGGGTGGGGATGTGGAATCAGCAGGAGCCTTGATCATTCTTGGAGAGGTTCTGTGGGAGTGGAGAGCATCATCACCAGGCAGCTGGAGGGAGGGGGAGGCCAGGGAGGCCAGTATTCAAGATAAGAGCACCACAGACACCTAAGCAGAAGAAAGATTGACAGTGTCAAAAGGGGGTGAATGTCCAGGGAAGGCCTGGGTGAGGCAGGGGCAAGAGCAGGAGCCTTGGCAAGCAGGAGCCACCCAGGGGCCAACAGGGGCAGCCAGGCCAGCAGGCTTTGTTGTGG
>JAQZBX010080853.1:0-13762 GCA_029593785.1 Cabassous unicinctus | reverse complement strand
GGAGTTTCCTTTCTACCCATACTTTTTATACTTTTATTAACAAGGTGGACGCCTGTTAAGTCACACATGGTATTGCCCTGTGTGTTTAACTGCTAAGCCAAGGACTCAGCAGACTCTTCTTTTTGGTGAAGGTCTTCAGGGGAACGTTGGCTTAAAGCAGCCGCAGCAGGACTGTTCTGGTTTAAGGGGATATGGGGGTCTGCCGCCTATGGCTGCCACAGCGACTCCGCCCCGAGGCGCCCTCCAGCTCTGAAGGCCTCCGGCTTTCCGGGGGTCTGTTCTCCAGAAACCTCTTGGACTTCTTCGAGGCAGGCAGGGCAAACCACACATCGACAGGGGCTGGTGGGCTGGGAAAATGCGTGGAGGCCAGGCAGGCCCACGGGGAACCCTGGAGCACCCTGCTGACCGGTTCTCTGTGAAAACAGTGCCTTGTGTGGCCAGTTCTTCCTACTGTGTTGAGGAAAAGTTGAAAAAAATCCAGCTATTCACATGAAATGGTGGAGCCAAACAAAACGCAGCTATAGGTCTTTGCTGCAGAACTTTCCGTGCCTCCTCTGCCGACTTCCACAGACTTGCCTTCTCATCCCCACAAAATCATAAGCTAACTGGGGGCAGGTGCCCTGTATATGAATTATCACGGCACGCCCCTTACCCCGAGGACGGACAACCTTTCCTTACCAGGGAGATCTTTTCCAAGTTGTTTGGCTGGGGCAAGGGGGACGAAGCTGGCCTCAGATCTGAGAGCAAGAGTGAGTTACCGGTGAGTGACAGAGATGCATCAGTTGTGGGCCACTCACTGGAAGGAAGCTAGAGCCAAAGTGAGGCGCTGGAGCTGGTAATTCTTACCCAGGCCCTAAGATTTTATGCTTCCTGGGGTTCCAACTTTGCTGATTTGAGACAGCTAACATGGTTAGCACACCTCATACTATAAACCCCAGGGACCTCAGGAACCCCCCCCCCCACCCCATAACCGAGCACACTGGTATGTCTGCAATGAAACATACAGAGACCCTTAAATAGAAAAAAATCTGCAGTAACTCCAACAGGGCAGGTCAGAATTTGTCGCTAAGCAAGTTTGCCACGCGCTTATATAAAATAAGTTTTCTACCAAGAGTGTTCAAAGCTTTTCAGGCTTTGGAATTACAGATAAAGCACTTTGTTACTGAGCCCATTTGGCAGATGAGGAAACAAGGCCCACAGGTAGGAGGTGGCAAGGCTGGGACTTGAACCTGGCACCCTGACCTCAGGACCTGTTATTCTGCGCTGCCTCCTGGGAGAGTCCCCACAGCCGAGACAGTGTGGGGCATGGGGCAGCTGCTCAGTAAACATGGGTAGCTTTTTCTCAAATGAATGCATAGAGAAGGATGGAAATGCCACCTCCACCAAGAACGGCTGGCAGACTGTGAGGTCCCCCAGCGACCCTGGCCTCTTGGTGTTCACGCCCTTGTGTTAGGCCCTCCCGACATGTGGGCAAGACCTGGGACCTGCTTCTAACCAGTGGAACACAGCCAAGGTGAGGGCCTGTGCCATCGTCTTGGTACAGGCTCTCCTGCCTTCTCGGCCCACAGGCTGTCATGAACCAAGGATGCCCAATGGAGGGGCCCAGGAGCTAGGATCTGAGGGTGGCCTCCAGCCCGCAGCCTGTTAGTGACCACAGCCCTCGGGGAGCTGCATCACGGGAGCTGGGAAGCGGACCCCTCCCCAGCTGAGCCTTCAGCCATGGCCTGCATCTCGATTTGCAGCCCGTGAGAGACCCGGAGTGGGGGACCCAGCCAAGCTGTGCCAGACTCCTGACCCGTGGAAGCGCTGAGAAAAAAAGCTGTATTAGGTAACTAATACACAGTGACCTTTGTTTTTCCACTCAGCCCACCCCTGGCTCCCTCCAGCACCTCTCCCCATCACCTGTGCTTGTCCCAGGACCACACTTAGGCCCTGCCGTATCTCGGCAATCTGACTGCAAAGTCTTAGATGGCAGCCTTGCGCCTGGTTTTCATCATGCCGCCTGCTGCCTGACCCCACCTGTGCCCCACGCCCCTTGCGTGGCTCTGTCCTAAGGGCCCAACGTGATTCTATTGTGTAGGCCTCACTATGACCCTATGAGGTTGGCACTACTGCCAACCCTAGTTGACAGATGAGGAAACTGAGGCACAGCGTAGCCAAGCAACAAAGCCCACAGGGTGTAGCTGCTCCAGGTCCCCAGGGATCCAGCCAGAAGTAACCTCCTTTAACGCAGCAGAGCGCAGAATGCTGAGGTGCTACTACAGAGACCAGATTTGGGCTCAAATCCAAGCTCAGCTTCTCTCCAGCAGCGGGACTTTCAGAGAGCTCTTGGTTTGCCCACCAGTAAAATGGGGTGATGACAGTAACTCTGGGATCATTCAGACCCTACAGGGCTTGGCATGGTGCCTGGCTCCCAACAGTGCATAAAATGCAGGCACCGTGACTGTTAAGATTTCGAATCCAAGCAGGCTCTTAATGCCTGAATGTTCCAGGGCCCTCGGAATCACCCGAGCAAAGATCTCTGCCATGTAGGGGGTAGTGGTGACAGAAGCACAGAGAGACGGTTAAATCACGAGGCCTGTATGTGTCGCGCCATCTGGCGGGAAGAGTGCCGGGCCTACCCTTGGGGCCTCTGGAGGGCGAGGTTCCCAGAGGATCCAGGAGGGGAGGCAGAAAGCCAGTGCCTTTACAGACCTGGAGTGCTGAAGGTCTTTTTGGGTAGCCAAGCCAAGCAGCTGGTCCCACGTCCCTCCTCTCCCCGCCAGACAGGGCCGAACGTGGTCTGGGGAGAAGCCTTGGGCACTGGCCTCCCTCACCGCCCGTACCTCTGCAGTTGCTTTCCCGCAGCTTCCGTCACAAGCATGCCATTCTCCATTTGCTTCGCCTCCTTCACTGGACCACCGATGCCCGTCGGCCCTGGCAGAAGAGAAACAGGCAAGTTGGGGTTTCAAGAGCCAGACGCCAAAACCAAAGACAAAGAAAACATGCCACCGCACAGGGAGACAGCCAGGAAGCTCGGAAAGATGATCTGCTGCGCGGAGGCCATGGCAGGCTCCCCAGCCTGGGGCGCAGGTGAGATCTGGAGGGAATGAGGTCCCTCTGGGCAGGGATGATGCAAACGCAACTGTTTGGAGGGCCCCAGGGGCTGAGGGTGCTGGGCCTGAGCAGGCGTCCTGTGTCAGCAGCGATGGAAGAAACCCAGCTCCGCCAGCGGTGTCTCTGCTGCAAGTTTAGCTAATGGGGCCGGGATGCAAGGAGCCACGCAGCAGGGAGGGGCCCAGCCCTCGTCCCCAAGCATCCCAAACCCGAGTGAGCCTCAAAGTGAAGAGCCAACAGGTTGGGTCCCAGAGGCTCCCGGCCGGGGGTCAACCTTCGGTGGCTGCATCACAACAGTCCCCAGTTAATAAGGAAGGATTCCTTTATTTTAATAGCTCACGGGTCACCTGGGGCACAGCAGCTGGGAATACGCCCCAATGCCAGGGAGCACCTGTCCAGCACCAGCAGGAACCACCGACCCATCACAAGGCACGCCGGCTGGCATTTACCGAGGGTGGGGCACTGGGCTGCGTCTACACACATTACCTCCTCGAATCCTCATAATTCCTTCATCTAGCGATATCACCCCACACACATACACTCTACTGATTTCCTCCCTCTTTTTGTGCCAGGAGAAAAAGCAAGAGAAAAGCAGGATGCTGGCACCAAACAGTTCCTACTAAAGGGGGAGAAGGTGTCGGAGGAAAGTAAAGGGGACAGGTACGCAGCTAGGAGGGAGGGTCCTGGGAACAGGCTGATGGGACATGAATAAAAGCGGAACCCAAAGAGGCAGGGTCTCTCGGATGACAGCCACCGGGCGGGGATCGTTCCTGGGTAGGGGGTGGGGTGGGGGTTCTTGAGGTTGGTAGTTCCCAGCCTTGCCCGCCACCGAATCCCCCAGGGAGCTTTATGAAAGAACGGAGACCCAGGGAGCAACCCCAGTGACGCCGCAGGGGAGGCAGGCGCCACCACGCAGAGCTGGAGCACAGGTGGGTCCCTGGACACACGGACGTGCTCTCACTTGAGCTGTGTGTCTTGGGTAAGCCATGACCCTCTCTGAGCCTCACTTCCACAGCTGCAAATGGGGATGCCAACAGCACCTGCCCTCGCCAGCCTGGCAGGAGGAAGAAACGCGACCACGCGCAGTGCTTGGAGCAGCGATTCCTCAGGAAGTCAGAGAGACTGCTGTGGTGCTTAGTCACGCTTACTATTTCCATTTTTATGATCATTCTGGGGCATAACCAGGACTGACAATCACTGCTTTAAGAGTTTCCCTTAATGTCAGCTTTTCTTTTTTTCAGTTAAATAAAACAAAAACAGCCAAAACAGCCAGGAAGGAAGAGTGATAACAAGCGGGACTTTCTATGCAGCCGGAGACAGCCAGTACTCGTAAGGACGCCCAGGGTTGGGGGCCCAGGGCTGGCCTTTACTGTCTCTGCAGGGATGGTGGATGCTTCCAAACACTCCCAGAGAAACCTGTTCTGTAGGTGGTGGGCTTCAGAGAGGCCCTCCCTCTGAGCTGGCCATACCAACCCTGCCCCCGGGCACCCCAGCCTTCCCTTCTGCTGCTGCTCACCACTCAGAGCCGCCCACCAGGTGCAGCTGGGACCTGCCACTGTGGCCCGCTGTGGCTATGTCGCCTGCTCAACCCCCCCATTAGCCCCCAGGCTGATGTGGCAGCTGGGATGCCTGGAAAATTCTACTCTGCAGGGGCAGCCCTGACTGAACTTCTACAGCAAAGCAATGTGAACCTCCGTCGGACCTTTGGCGGGCTGAGCACCCCCCCACCCCGCAGTCTTAACAGACCTGTCAATAGGGGTGTCCCCAGCCCCCCAGCCAAGGGGGGGCCTGCCCAAGGTAGGCCGACCAGAACTGCCCGCCCAGGACTTCAAACCATCACTGGCCTGACCAGGACCAAAGCTTGTGCCAGATGACCTGCCTCAAGGAGCCCACGGCCTAGATCCCTGGGTTCCCGCTTCCCGAGTCCTGGCTGTTCAGCTTTGCCTTTGGTTCACGAGCCACCCAGTGTCCTTCCAACAAGTGCCCTTTTTGTTATGTGGCCGGGGTGGCTTCTGGAGCACACAGAAGAGCCCATGGTCAGGACACCCCCAGCTGCCAGTTCACACCTTTTCGCCACCACAGGGCGGCACGCGGCCTTCCCCGCCGCGAGCCTGCAGGATGCCAGCCCTCCCTGGGCCCGCGGCCCACCATAGACTTGGCCTACTTAGGCCCTGCCCAGACCCCTTGGAGCAGATGGGCATCCCAGGACCTGTGCAGCGTCTTCATAAGCAAAGTGCTGCCAACCACTGCCCATCTCCTGTGTGCCAAGCACTGGGCAACCATGGTCCCCGTCAAGGCGTGCATTGTCATGATCGACTGACTGCTGGCAACCAGGAAAGACTGGCCAAGGTCACCCAGCTGGTGAGTGGCAGAGCTGGAGACTCAACTGAACATCCCTAAGTGCCAAGCACAAAGCCGGACACATAATAGGTGCCCCCAAAATAAATGTCTGTTGAACGAATGGAGAATGGGAGTTTGGGGGAGGGGGAAGCACAGACATTCAAGGGTCCCCCCCAGGCATGCAGCAACAGCACAAGCCCGCCTCTAACCACCGCGTCACTCACCTTCCTCCTCCTTGTCCACCACTTTGCTGCCTGGGAAGTCACAAGATCCAAGAAAGGGTTAAGAACCAAGTCAAAATGCCTCCCCTGCACTCCCCACGCCCCCCATTTAAACACCCAGAAGGAATGAATGGGCTGTTGTCTCTTCAGGGGGAGGGTGGGGGACCCTCTCCATTTGAGCCTCAGTTTCCCCATCCCCATCCCACTTCTGCTGGATGGATTCCTGACATACAGGGTGCCCCAGATCAGCTGCTTTCCCCAGAGTCGTAACAGTGATTGTTTAAACGCAGAGCTAGAAACATGCAGGCCAAACTTCTTGTCTTTAGTCTTTATGCCTGTTTCACCACGACAGAGAGAAATGACATATTACAGTGCAGCGGGGCCAGGTGGGCTCGGAGGGGAGCTGGCCTCGGCGCTAGCCCGCCACCTCACTGCCATCGGTGCACTGAGGGCACACCCCGCGCTCACACGTGGGGCCCACGGAACCTTACTCTGAGTCAGCAGACCTGGACCCGAGGAGCTGACTCAGCGCAGGCATCACCGTGGACCCTCCCGGGCTGGCGGGGGCCTCTTCTCTGGGCTCTCACAGAGCTCCTTAGGCTCCCATCACTGTGTTTATTAGCACCATGAGGCCCTGGATTGTTTAGCGGCATGCCGCCCCCATCAGACTGTGAGTGGGTCTGCTCAACCATTCTCTTCTCAGCTCCTGGTGTGTCAAGCTGCCATGTGCAGTTACATGGGACGTGCACTGCCCAACTCTGGGGTGTACCATTCCACGAGGCTGTTCATGTACCAGGTGGCCTCGTGGCATGGCAGGTGCTCTGTTTACACCTCGTGGGCAGATGGATAGATGAACAAATGAAGGGACCTTCCAAATTCCAGGAGGGACACCATGTTGACCACAGAGGGGCCACCTCACAGCCCATACCCACAGAGCTGGTTTCTAAACGGGCCCTGACAGAGATGGGGAAATCAGCTCCTAATTTCTTCAACACTGGAATACTTATGTAGCTGTGTTCACATCCAAAGCCCTGACTGATGTAGACAGCATGCTTCAATAGTCAAGGAACAATCCACTTGCCACGTATTTAATGCAGTTATTGAGTGCCTACTGTGTACCAGGCATTATTCTCAGTCCAGCGGATATACTGGTGACCAAAACGCCCTCGTGACAAACCAACTAGCAGATCCATAATGTTCTGTCAGGCTAAGTGCTACAGAGGAAAATAGAGCAGGGAAGGGGGAAAAGAATGATAGGGAGTTGCTTTAAAAAAAATTAAGAATTTTTTTTTTTTTTTTAAAGCAAATACATTTAACTTGTCATTCAACAAGTGTTCCTTGAGTGGTTCTGAGTGCCGGGTGGCGGGCTCCGATGGAGGCGGATCAGGCATCCTCCCTGGGCTCGCAGCACCTTGAGAGCACACAGGCTCTCGCTGCAGGCACCTCGGGAGGCTCTCTGCTTATTCAGGAAACGCTGCCTTTACTCAAGAAGGTTCTGGAACTGCACTTGGGCAAGGGCCAGCGGGCAAGCCTCCCCTGAGAGGGAAGAGTCCAACTCACAGCTATAGTCAACGCCTCGTTTTTGACCAAAAACGGAAGAGGCCGGCTGCATCACCCAACCTCACCCAACCTCTGAAAGCTCTTCATACTCAAAAGAGGAAGAAACGCTGCCACTGAGGACAGTGAAAAGGAATGCGCTGTTTGTAGAGCAAACTCTGCAGCAGCTGGCTCGGTTTTTACGACAAATTTTTGTAATGCCTGGAGGTGCTTAAGACCCGATGTTAAGAAAAAATAAAAGGGGGGGAGGGAGTCAGGAGAAGAGATGACAAAACTGTACAATATAATCTCAATCTTGTCAAGGAAAACTGTCTAGGAAAAAAAGACAGATGGAAAAAGACACCAAAATGCCAATGGAGCTCCCTGTCCGGGGCGGTGGGATAATGGAAGGATTTTCTTTTCTTGGCATCTTTACCCTTTCCTGCAGTTTTGCAAATGTCTACAATGAGCACATATTAATTTAATTATTGGGGGGGAAATTTTGGCAAAGAAAATAAAGGAAAAAAATCAGTAACAAGGACAAGAGATGGTTCAAACAAGATTTTGAAAATGGCCACACTGTTTGGAAAAAAGGTTCTTCTCCCAAGAAAGAAGGCAGGCACCTGGGCAGTGAGAAGTCAGGGTGAAGACAGCTTTCTCACTTTGGAGTGTTAACACTTTGGGCCGGGCCATTCTCTACTGTGGGGGTGTCCTGGCCTCGCCCCCCCACCTGATGCCAGTAACCCCCTACCCCAGTTATATTAACCCTAAATGTCTCCAGACAGGGCCAAATGCCCCCCCGGGGTGGAGGCAAAATCACCCCTGGTTAAGAATCACTGTTATAGATTTTTGGTTCCTATATTAAAAAAAAAAAAAAAAAGTCATGAAAATGGTTTTGAACTAAATTGGTTAATGAGCCAATTTGTAAATCTCTTTGCCATCCAAAAGTAAAAAATGTTTTCCTAGAACTCAGTAGTATAAACACTCCTGGGAGGAAAGTACCTCCCAAGCCTAGTTCCTGTTACGTTTCCCCTTCTCCAACACAGTGAGAGAGTCCCCTGAAACCAAACAGTCCCTCCACTTCAGCCTGGGTGTTCTGAAAAAGACTTGATTAATCCAACAAGAAAAAAAAAAGTTTCCCTTTAGGAACAGCCAAAGCCAAGGTCCCTGGTGCTTGGAGTTGGCTGGAACTGAGAAGACTAGACCCTGATGACAAGATCCATAGATGGGGCCCCTCCAGAGAGGTGGAAGGAGAGGGGCCGCCCCAGTCTGATTTAATACCCATAGGCTGGGACTTTCCCATGCCCCTCCTGGCAGGAGGTGGGGTGGCTGAATCACAGAATGTACCCAGAGAGGTACTAGGGCAGTGGGTGGTATTTCATCACCAAATTAGAGACCAGGTTTGTGGTTCCAACCCTGCTGTGTGTCCTTGGGCAAGTCGCCTCCCCTCTCTGAGACTCAGTGGCATCTCCCTGCATTTAGACCAGAACCCCAGCCCCTCAACCTGATGGCCCTGCAGGGTGGCCCCCTTGCCGACCTCACCTCCCACCCCATCCCCTTGCTCATGCTGGCCTCCATTTTGTTCCACAGACAAATGAAGCTTGCTGTGCCCTGAGGCCTTTGCACCTGCTATTCCCTGTGCCCAGAACACTGTTCCCCAGATCTTTTCCTTGCTGGCACCTTCCCATCCTTCTTGTCCACCGCTCTATCCCCCAAACCTGGAACAGTATGTGACACATAGCAGATGTTTAATAAATACCTATTGAGTGACTAATAAAATGAGTAAGAAATGGCTCTTCTTTGGTGACCACGAAGCCCCTGACATGGCCCCTACAGGGCTGCTGTACTGCACAACCCTTGGGGACCCCATTCACCCAGATCAGGACATCGACTTTGCCCACGGGAGCTGTGTGCTGGGACAGCCCTGCACCCCCCCCACTCCCCCCATTTAAGGACAGTTCATATGAGACCTGCTTGGGGACCAGTACCTAGCAAATGCCCCAGAGCTCAGGGAGTCTGTGTTTAGCTTCTGGAGGTGGCCATTGGGGTGGGGCCGGTGACCTCACTTTAGCTCCATTCCTTTTAAGCAAGAGCTGAAACCCAAGCAGGGTCCATCTGACACATGTGATGTCCTCTGGGTCCCAGGAAAAGCATTTGATGCCCTCTTCCCTCTCCATGTTAGCACGGGGTCAAAACTTCAAGAAGGGAGGCTATCGGAGATGTCCCACTGACCAGTGAAACACGGGGCAGCCCCAAAAGGCTGCAAACCAATCCCCTGAACCTTCAACCAACCGATAAAAAGAGGACAGGCTCCTCAGCAGCCCCACCCTGTCACCCTGTCTGCTCCAAATAAGGTCACTGTAAGAAGCAAGCCCAGAATCCTGCCAAGACTCAAAGGGCACCTCTTGGAATCCTGGCCTGGAAGCAGAGACCAGGCTGGGAAGTGGGCGGGCCAACCTTGACCTGACAGGTGCCAAGTGTGCAGGGTGAAAGAGGGACACGTCACCTTTCCAGGGCAGGAATAAAAACAGCTGCTGCTACGGGCCGCTTACAAAGCTCCAGGCCCCACGGCAAAGGCTCTACATACTTTACCACTTCAAGTCTACCCCGAACACGGAAGGTTAGGTCTGTTGTCACACCACTGCCAGGGAGGAAACCGAGGCTCGGAGGGGCCTGAAGGGCTGGCATGAGGTCAGCTGGGATTTGAACCCAGGTCCTGCCGGCTCTGCGCCTGCACTCAGCCACTGGGCTACCTGCCCCACACCCGTTTGAGTTATGCCACGTGCATCCTGGGCTTCTCCCGGCCTCCTGAGAGCCAGGACGGCTATTGTCAAGAGGAACCCGAAGCCCAGCAGGCCTGGGGAAGCGCTGGGACCCCGAGGGCTGGTGACCTGAAATAACCCCGGTGCCCTTGGACCGGCTGTAAAGCCTCCAACTCCCTCTCAATTCAGCCTCAAGAGAGTAAGACAAGCCCCCAGTTTGTCCTTGGGGAGCCACACCCAACTCCTGCCCGGACGCAGCCTGAAGAGGTCGCCGTGGCTCCTGGAAGTGCCAGCCCGCGCCAGAAGGGCCCTGCAGGTTGCCCCTACCGTCATCCTCCACAGCCTGCTCCTGCTCGGCGCTGGCGTAGGTGCGCAGGAACTCGGCGAAGGCCCCATCCCGGGCCAGCAGCTCCTGGTAGGAGCCCATCTCGGAGATTTTGCCGCCGCTCATGACAATGATGACGTCCACCTGGGGCAGGTAACTGATGCTGTGCGTGACCAGGATCCGGGTCTGCGGCCAGAGTGGAAACCGGCCGCGTCAGCGCCCACGTGCCCTGGGGCCCCACCCAACGCAGCACGGGCTTGAGGGAGGAATCGCTGGTGGCCCTGACACCTGAAAGCTGGGCTCTGGGGTAGAGATGGGAGCACGCTCTGAGATGACAGCAGGCATCAACGCCTGGACCAGCATGTGCGCCCATTCAGGACGTGTGTGCCCGAGGCCTACTGTGTGCCACACACGGTGCCAGGAGCTGGGAAGCGACGGGGCACAAAGATCCCTGCCCCAGATGCCAAGAGATAAGGAACAAAATGCATACTGCCCTGGATGGTGAAAAGAGCAGGAGAGGAACTGGGTGAACTTGGGAAGGGGCAAGGGGGATTGCAATTTTTTACTAGGGTGCAAGGGGAAGGCTATTTCTGAATAAGAGGCAGAGAGCGAGGAAATCATGATGTGTGGATGAACGAAAGAACGATGTGGCTGCAGAACAATTCCCCACCCCCACCCCCCAAAAGAAACACCACAACATGTGTACATGTGTCTATACTGCATGGAAGGAGCCGAAAGGTTTGCGAGCACATTCAGCAAACTCAGCAGTTACTCTAGAGCAGGGGTTAGCAAAGCTTTTGTGTAAAAGGCTGGAGAATACATATTCTAGGCTTCGTGGGCCAGATGGTCTCTGAGGCCTCTGCACCTTGAGAGTGGGCAGAGACCGAAGGGAAATGTGCGGGCGTGTGCCAATTAACCTTTAGCGGGGATATTTAATATGGCTTTCAATTGTCGCGCTATTTTCTTATTTTTCTAACCATTCAATAATGTCAAAACTACTGTTAGCTCCCAGGCCATAAGAAAACAGGCCGTGGCTGGACTTGCCGGGGACAGGAGTTTGCTGACCCCAGCTCCAGAGAGGGGACTTAGGGGTGGCAGGATAAAGGGGGATCTTTTTTTTTTTTAGCTTTATATATAGTCTTTGCTTTTGTTACCCTGGATGTGTTATTACTATGATAACTACCATTTTTTTTAATATTTAAAAATATTTTTAAATATAGTTTTAGGGGTCTGTATGGGGATGCTTATGACCGATTAAGTGACATAATGCTTAAAAAATAAAGCCCTCAGGAGCTACCTCCTGCCGTGTGAAGGTGTTGTGGCCACTGTCCTGCCCCTCTGCGAAGCCACCCCCCCTCTTTCACGGGGAGGCCCCTTTGGGCCAGGTGGGGGCCGTGTCCTCAAGCCGGCGCAGAGGCCTTTCCCTACACAGACACCAGCAAGAAGGTGTCTTGGGAAGCCTTGGGAATTTGTTTCTAAAGGCTGATTTTAAAAAAAAAAAGGTTTGGAGAGACTCCCGAAGGAAACATGCTCTGGCAACCTGGGACGAGACCGCTGTGGCTCGCGCCCCTGCTGCCAGTACCTTGCTCTTCAGCAGCCCCTTGGGGCCGACCACATTCTCAAATATGTGTTTCCCCACGTGCGCGTCCACCGCCGAGAGCGGGTCGTCGAGCAGGTAGATGTCGGCGTTGCTGTACACGGCCCGGGCCAGGCTCACGCGCTGCTTCTGGCCCCCGGACAGGTTCACACCCTGGGGAGACACATAGCCAGGGAGAGGGGTTTCCTGGGAAGCCTGGAGACTCGGGAAACGCGGCCAAGCCCACCCAGGGGGCATCTGCTCGGCTGACAGGGATGATGTGCGCCAGGCCGGGGCCCTGTGGAGCTGCCCTGCCTCCTGTACTGACCATGCATACGTGGGCTCAAGTCCCGGCTCCCCTGCACACGGCATGGGGCTAAGCCTCGCGGAGCCTTTACTGTCTCATCTGCAAAATGGGTGAGCATGAGAGAACCTGAGCCTCTTGCCAGCTGCTGAGCAGAGAGCCAGGTGTCCAGGAGATGCTCCATTAGGAGTGGCCGCCGGCCCCGAGGGATGCTGGCTAGAGGGAAGGCTCCTGACCTGTGGGGCTGACTGAAGGCCCGGTGGGTGTGGGTATTACTATCACTGCTGGGGCTGCAGCTGTTGGGAGCTAACAGGTATTGGGAGCTTCCTCTGGGTCTGTCACTCACGGGTGATGCCACGCATAGCTATTACATATTATTATTTTCATTGTTATTAAAGGGGCTGTCGACATTTGAATCACTGGCTGTCGGGGCTGAAATTCAGCTCACAGCCCGTTTGCCAGGATGAAGGGTGTCGTTTTCTAATTTGCACCAGGCACTGCATGGATCAGCAACAGGTCTGACCCTCCCAGGACAGAAAAGCCAAAGGTCATTTCTGCAGGTGGCTGGGGCATCGGGGTGGAGAGCCCCCAGGTAAACTGCTCAGCCCCTCTCCCGAGGGATGCCCGCCCTGCTCACTCACATCTGAGGCAGGCGCCTGGCCCCAGCCAAGCCAAGCGAGCCCTCCCCTCCAGATTTTGGGATGGAGACTAGAGTCGTAGCACAGAAGCAGGGAGCTAGAAGTAGCACGTAGTAAATGCCCAATAGGTGCGAGCTATTATGCTATCGCTTATTATTATTTTCATTGTTATTAAAGGGGCTGTCGACATTTGAGTCATTGGCCCCAAGTCTTCACCCTTCCTCCCTGTTGTCATGTGACTTCAAAGGTAGAATGTACTTCCCTCCTTTGAGGCTAGGACCCCAAGGCTCAGTCAAGTGACTTGCTTTATGGGTGGAAGGGCCAGTGCATCTTAAGGGACATCACATGTTTTTGTTACTCTTCTGGACTTCTGCTGTCATCAGAAGAGCATCCTCCTTGCGTAGCTGCTGCCCCCTCAGCCCAGGCCCCAGTAAAAACCCATATGGTGCAGACCTGAGCCAAACCTGCAGCCTGGAGCCAAGCACAGGTGGCCTGCAGCGAGGCAGAGCCACCCAGCTAAGCCCAGCCTCAGTCAGCCAACTGCAGTCAATTCACAGACCCACAGACATGAGAGAAAGCATTTACTACTGGATGCCACTGAGGCTTTGAATCATTTGTTACACAGCAATACTGACTGATACAAGGGCCAATGCTGAAGCCATACTGACCTTCTCACCAATCTCTGTCCGGTCCCCGGTGGGCAGGATTTCCAGGTCTGGGAGGAGGGCACAGGCCTCAATCACGGCTTTGTAGTACCGCTCCTGCAGCTGGCGTCCAAAAATAATGTTTTCTCGGAGAGAATCATTCTGAATCCAGGCCTGCTGGGGGACGTAGGCCACTGAGCCCTACGTGGCAAATGAAAAAGAAGGCGAGAGAGACAGACAGAGCTGATTAACAAGGCGGCAGGAAGAATGGCATATTTAAAGCGCTGACAGCAAAAACCTGCCAACCCAGAATTCTGTAC
>JAQZBX010080852.1:0-13762 GCA_029593785.1 Cabassous unicinctus | reverse complement strand
TGTGTGTGTGTGTTTTGTATCCTGCCACTTTGCTGAACTCATCTATTAGTTCTATTAGCTTTGTTGTGAAATTTTTGGGATTTTCTAGGTTTAGGATCATATCATCAGCAAATAGTGAAAATTTTTACTCCTATCTTCCCAGGGAGGAAGACCTCTGTTACCCTCTCCATTGGCTGTAGTGAGCCACAGGTTTTACTGAGGCTGTTTGCCTTCAAGGTGGGGGGTGGGTGCTTTTCATACCCATGAGGGTAAGTAACTCATTGTTTTGTTTTGGCCTTTTCATCTCTCTGTCCCTCTCCCTCCTGGACAATCCACAGCACTCTCCTGGTCTGCATTTCCCCCAAGCAGCTCCCTCGGCCAGGTTTTTGTCTTTCCTCCATTGTTTTGTAAGAGAGTTGGGCCCTGCCCTGCTTATGCCAATACCGTGATGTTTTGATTACGTGACTTTGTGATGAATTTTAAGATCAGGAAGTGTAAGTCCTCCAACTTTGTTCTTCTTTTTCTAAATGACTTTGACAATTATTTAGGGCTTCTTCCCTTCCAAATAAAATTGATGATTGGCATTTCCATTTCTGCAAAGAAGGCTGTTATAATTTTGATTGGGATTGCATTGACTCTGTAAATCACTTTGGATAGAATTCAAATCTGTGCAATATTTAGGCTTCTGATCCATGAACATGAAAAGTCCTTCCAATTATTTGGATCTTCTTTGATTTCTTTTAGCAAAGTTTTGTTGTTTTTTGTGTATAAGTTTTTTATACCCATTTAAATTATTACTAGATATTTGATTCTTTTAGTTGCTCTTGTAAATGGATTTTTTTCTTGATTCCTTCCTCAGATTGTTCATTACTAGTATACAGAAATACTTTTTTGCATGTTAATTTTTGATCTATGCTTTATACCACTTTGCTGAATTCTTTTATTTGTTCTAGTAGCTTTGTTGATGTTTTTTTTTTCTGGATTTTCTGTATATAGGATCATGTCATCTGCAAATAGGAAAGTTTTACATCTTCCTTTCCATTTTGGATGCCTTTTGTTTTTTTCTTTTTCGTAACTGCTTGTAACAGTTTGGCATTATGTATGAATTCCAAAAATAGATATTGGATTATGTTTGTAAATTGGACTGTTCCTCTGGGCATATTAGATTGTATTATCTTAAGAGGTTTCATGTTTACTTGATTAAATTATGATGAGGGTTTTGATTGGGCCACTTCAGTAAGACATTGAGTGCCCACCCACCAAGGGGACTCAGAGAAAACTACATGGCAGAGAAGGGAGTTAGAGAGTTTTTGCTGCTAGAACCCTGGGAAGTAAACACATAGGAGAACACAGAGGAATAGAGATGGCTCCATAGACATGGCAAAGCCCCAGGACGAGAGAAAGCCTGATAGTTATAGCTGACCTTGTGGAGAGAACAGAGCAGCTGAACCCAGAGAGAAAAAAGCCCTGGGAGAGAGACGAGACTTATCCCAGCCTACAGCTGATACTGGAAGAAGCTGGGACCATGGTGCCTTAAGAGGAAGAGGAAGGCTGGACCCTTGCAGATGTTGGCAGCCATCTTGCTCTAACACGTGGCAACAGACTTTGGTGAGGGAAGTAACTTATGCTTTATGGCCTGGTAACTGTAAGCTTCTACCCCCAATAAATACCCTTTATAAAAGCCAACAGATTTCTGGTACTTTGCATCAGCACCCCTTTTGGTGACTAATACAGAGATCCCTCATTTTTCCCTGAATGTACTTTATATATATTTTTGTGGTTACCACGGGGTTAAAATTTAACATCCTAAATATATAGCAATCTGATTTTATACCAAATTAACTTCAATAACATACACATACACTGTTCCTATACTCCTCCATCCCTCACCTTTATTTTGTTCTTTTGCAAAATATCTTTGTTCATTGTATGTCCAAAAGCATAGATTTATCATTATTTCTTATGCATTTACATTTTAGCACCTATAAGAAGAAGTAGCGTTACATACCAAAAATGAAATACAATAGTACTGACATTTATAATTACCCATTTGGTTACCTTTACCAGAGATCTTTATTTCTTTATGCTTCTTTGGATCACTGTGTAGTATCTTTTTTTTCAGTATGAAGAACTTGATTTAGGGTTGCTTGTAGGGCAGGTCTTGTGGTGAGGAACTTCCTCAACTTTCGTTTATCTGCTGTCTGCAAGTTGCTTCTCTGCCCTCAGGGAAGATGAGCCCAAGGTAGGTTGCCTGGCTCATCCCCCAGACTTCTACCCAAATGGTTGATACTGACTTATATTCACCCCAGTATGCACACAGGAGCCACATTGCTCCAGCTGGAACAGGGCCAGTGACCCACAATAGGAATGTAAACTACTTTCACCCCACATTATGGGGTGGGGAGGATTTAGCAAGGGCGCCAGGAGCTTTTTTTATGGCTTTTGACTCTGCATTTTCTTGCTTCATAACTTGCCCAGTTAATGCAGTCCTTTAACTTTTCCATAGTTTTGAGGAAGGTTATTGTATTTAAGATTCCTCTGCCACTTTTGCCTGAGAGGGGATGGAATAATGGCCACCCTTAGAACTGTCCCCCAGTGATGTGAAGTCACTGAGCAAAAATAGTTATCAGTAATATGACCACACATCCCAGGAGTTTTGAGAACTAGTTCTTTATGTCCCACTGTGGCACCAGCAAGCTGTGCCAGGGGTCCCAGCTGCAGTCCCCACTGCTGCCTGCCATGAGGCTGGTGGCAGCGGGGATGGTACCTACTGCAGGGAGTGTGAAAGCACCAGTATTTACCACAGTTTACCAGCCTCTTCCTCCTGCTTTTCCTTAGATGCTTGCCCTTAGACTCTGGAGTTTCAAATCAGTTGCTTCAGACAGTTCCTGCTAGTTCAATAGTTGTTTTGATGGAGGTACTGATCCCTAGTGCTTCCTACTATTTTATCTTCCCACCTCCCCTAATCTTCTTACTTTGATTTTAACTCAAATATGCTCTTCACTTCAAAAAAATATCTCTCATTGAAGTGCATAGCAATTTGAGTGATTTATTTATTTACTTATTTATTTGCCAGGAGATATTTTCTCCATTTGTCAGGCCTGTGCATATGTTCATTGTAAGCTTTCTACACTGTGAAATAGAATGCTCAAGTAAATGATTTTAGAAAACTGCTTGCTCTAGACTGTGTGCCTTTATATCTCTTTAATGGCTCGACATGAACTCCTGTCACTGGGCATTAAGGCAGTTGCATTATTGCCTGTCATTAGTAGTCTCTTCTACTTTGCCATCATAACTGCTAACCATAGCTTGGCCCTCTGCTGTGCCTTATAATTTCTGTTAAGAGGGAATATTAATGAGTCAAAGTAAAATTCCTCAGCAGTTTACAACTAGAATTGAAGACAGTCTTAATCTCATTCTTAAAAGAGCACAGCTTTGAATCTACACATATTGTCAGAATGTCTTCAATATGATGGGTTAGCAGTTCAGATACATGAAAACATTTTACTTAGAAGTCTTTCCTTTAGAAGAGGTTGGGTAGGTATTTTGTTCATTTTATAAAATTCCTAGAAGAATCAAAACATTCATTCAGAAGGACTGATGTAGAAAGTATGATTACCAGAATAAAACATTAGCTGAAGTATTTACTTGAAAATGAACAGCACAAGAGGGAGAAATTCACTTTCTTAATCACTAGGTACTCTGCTTATTTTAAATAAAAAATTGGGTTGGGATATTATTTCTTTAGGTGTGCAACACTGAAGCATACAGTATATTCTATCCTCGTTTTGAGCAAACATTTTTATGTTTTACTCAGCTTGCAAGAGGTACTGTATGCATATATTGAGTATTCATTTATATTTTTTATAGTGGAAATTAGGTAAAGACTGAGTGATACATTAATTGTACTGGGTCATGCATCAGACCAATAGTGGAAATGATACCATGCTTATAGAAATATGACTTTGGGGAATTGATAGTCATGATGTTTTTAAAAGTGCTCTGTAACTCCTTTTAGGGGCATATTTAATTTTAAAAGTTAAAAATTTAGCTTTTATTTTGAATCTTCACTTATCATATTGTCATGTAGTATACCCGATACTGTGGAATCCATAGTCATAGAATCTAGAAACTAGAAAAGTTTCTCAATTGTATATTCTAATATTTCCACTTTTTAAAAATGAGAGCTTAATTATGAAATTTCAGATAATTGGTAGTTCTTTATTTCAGTGAGAATAATTTAATTTATTGCTTCAAATAAATGTTTTGCTCTTAAGATAACTTCCTTAAGTTAAATTTCTCTGTTCCCATCTTTTCTAGGTTTAAAGGCCATTACTGATTCACTTATCTTCTTAAGGATATTTACTAGTGTAACAAAGGTTAGCAGCAAGAGGTATTATACAATTCACCTGGCATTTTGAGTCTCATTTAAATTGAATACATCAACATGATTCTATTACTTTTGAAGATCCCTATGGAACTGAATATTCACAGAGCCTTTAGATATGGCATTAGAACTCAAACATTAAAAAAAATTGATTGATGTTACTATTGCAGTTCACATAATGGAAAGATGATATTTATCAAATTGAATTTTATATGCACTTATGGAATTTACACACTATGACACAGATGGCACCTACTCCCTACTATTTTTCACCTTTGAAGATGTTGCCCTAATGAGTTCTAATCCTAAAACATTGTAGTAAGCCTGGATCTGGTTAGAGGATCCAAAAACTGCACTTTTCACTGTATTCCTACCTTCTTTTTTTTTTTTTCTCTTTCAAAGTGGAGAATTTTTTTGCAACCTGAATAAAATTTTACTTCATAAAATGGCATTCAGGTTGGAGGTACAAGAGGAGCTGTTCAGGCGGATCAGCATTAAAATTTTTACTTTGCAGCTGTGGGATAAAGGAATAGGCTTGACTGTAAGAAAGTGGGGCATAGTGAGCTCTAAGTGAAAAGAACTTGGCTAGAAGATTTGATTTGACTGCCTACCATCACTCATTCTCTCAGAAGTTTATAGGATAAGGTTTCAGAAACAGTCATCCAGGTCCAGAGATGATCAGTCTCATCTCTGAGTTCACGTGGCTGGCAAGAAGCCACCTTCTTTTATTCCCAGTCCAAGTTAGAAAGAATTGTGGTTCAAAAGAAATATAGCATAAAAATTAATATTACAAGATAAAATATGAAAAAAACAAACCCATATCAAGCTTTGTAATTATCAGGGCAGCTCACAAAAGTTGGCAATCATCTTGTGACCAAAGAACTATTTTCCTCCCCTCAACCTGGTAGCTGTAAATGGAGCCAAGGAGAAAATTAAAGAAATGTTAGCAAGGTTATTTAAAGTCTGACCTTCTTGCTCAGACTCTGTGCAGCCCCCATAGAAATTACATTATCATTTGGCCTTCTTTTCTAGGTAGACAGTTGGGGTAGCTGTAGTTCAGTTTAAATGTGAAAATCAATGTGATAACTCTTGTTAAGATGGTAGTAAAGTTAAGCTGTTCCGGTAAAACCTAAAAGGAAAAATTACCTTTTATTTTGGTTTCAAAATATAAGCTCTTTTTAAGAATCGAAACTTTGTTCTGAAAAAAGATACACAATCCTCACTAACAAGACTATTTCCAGCTTAAAAAATGTAGAATATTCAGGCAGAAACAAAATGAAATTAATTTTTTTATTTGAGAAAATTTGGATAAACAAGGAAATTAATAATGTAAACACAATTTTAGAGATATTATTGAACATGGTAAAATAGCCAGATTATTTCCATATAGTTTACCATGCATTAATATATAAATAGTTCATGAGATTGGAAATCAGTTTTAACTTTGTTTAGAGCATTCCCTGGTGAGGTAACATTTATTAGTACTGGAAATCAATGAAGTTTCAATTTCTTAACATATTAGAAAACAAACTTAACTAATTCCCCTCAGTCTGAATTATGAGATTGGGGTAAGGTATGTGATTACTCCTGAGATATTTTGCATGTTTTAAAAGACCAAATAATTTCTTGTAATACTGTGTTTGTAGCAGAGAGATGAATAGGTCATATACAGGAATGTGCTTGGCCTAAGTAAAGTAGAGATAATGAGACCTAAAGGTGTCAAAATGCATCCCACTTGTCAACAACTGCCACACCATGATTTTAACCACTACTTTGGATTGAAACACTGAAGTTTGATAATTCCGAATGTGTCACTCTTAGGTAGTGGTTCTAGCTATAATGAGCGCATCAATGCACACATCTGCTTACTCTCAAATTGCCTGCTAACTAGGAGAGGATGGGAACTTGAAGGAGACAGAGAAGTAATAAGAAGGCCTCTAAATCTCTGGAGATATAGTGGGAGGAGGGACCAGATGAAGTTTGGTTGGCCCAGGGCAGACATGGAAAGTAAAGTTTACTTACTTCACATTTTGGCTAAAAGTATGTGTGTATTGATTATGTGGGTAAAGTGGTAGAAGGTGGGATAAATTCTGTCAAATTTTCAAATCTACCCATGTTAAATTGTTGCCATGGTGACTATTTTTCCTTTAGACTACTGCTTGATAAGATTTCTGAAATTACAATAAAGCTGTAAAACATCCCCTGCCTTTGGCAGAAAGTTACTGTGACTCAGGGGCAAACCGGCATCAGATGCAAACAAAGTTGTGCCTTTTGATTCTTATTCTGCCAAAGATCTATTGTATGACTTTAAACCCATTCTTTTTGTTTGTAATCTATTGAAGAGGCATTAGAATTTAGATCCAGTTCACAGACAAGGTTATGACTTTTTGAGTGAATTCTGTTATCTGATAAAACTTTTGCACATGAAGAAATTAATGAATTGAAACATTGACTAAGTCATAAGTGAAATAAAGAATTGAGAAAATTATTTGCAATAATTCATACCAAGAGTACTTTTCCTTTTGTTTTGCTTAAATTATCTGTATAATAGCCTTATCTACTATGTGTAGATGGAAGCCATCCACTCATCCGTCCTTCAACCCTACAAACTTTTATTGAACACCTATTCTGGCTTAGAACCTAATGTGGAGGTAAGAGTAACAATACCGTGCCTCCAGAAACGACTGTAAGATGGAGTCCTTAGTGGTTTAGTTCTTGCAGTAATTGGTTTTTATTACTTTGTAAAAATATAAATGTAACAGATAAATCTAAGCAGCTTTAAAGCTCAGTCTTGAGATGTTGGCCATCAGGAATAAAACCAGCCCAGTGGTCAAATATTCCGAAAAGCAGTTTAAATTATTCACTTGAGTCCCTTGAAGAAAGCCAAAGCGGGATAGCACTAATAAAGTCCAGCTATATTTCTCACCCTCTGCATATCTCACAAAAGTGAATTTTGGTCCTTAAATCTCTGAGCTCCCTCTCTCCAAATGCCCTGAAACTCTCTCCGACTCTTGCTGTCTCCTTTCCATATCTCCTTATCTCCCCCCCCTCCCCCCCCCAACTCTCTCCCTTTTCAGAACCCCTCAATTCTCTCAGTCACTTCCCTTACTTAGCACAACAAAGGTTACATTATAGAGATAGAATTCTCCTTTGTTTTGGAGAATACACACACACGGACATTTTTTTTTCCGTGACATAAAAGTTATCATAGAGTATTTGAGTTAGATTTCTAGAATATCTGAAAGTCTCAGAAAACTATATTGACAGATTTAAAACATCAATTTGTTTATTGTTTCAGTGATTTGATATTACTATGAGTTGAATTTGATAATAACCTATATTTTTTGACTCAGACCACCATAATTTTCACTGAAAGCAGCATACATAGGTTAAACCATTTTGCAGTTGTGGAGCAGCCAGACAGACTATTACATCTGTTTTTTGTTTTTTCCTTCAGCAAATTTAAGCTTTCTTTTCCTCACACTGGCACCATAGTTTAGTGTCTGTCAATTTCCCTTAGTCTTTTAGAACCAAAATGCTTAAAGCCTCAACTATTTATATTTGGAAAAACTGCTGCTTTGTGCTGTAGCTTGAGTATGTCTCATAAAAATTTTATCTCTAATGGTAGCTATGCCTATAAGCTGTTATGGCCGCATAGAAATCATAATAGTTCTATTGATATCTTAATTGCTCCGAAGTACCATTACAATGTAAATATGCAAGTACTTCTGACAGGCTACACTGCTGAATGAAGCTACCCAAAACATGTTAAATGTAACAATGCAGATATAACAAGCCTGCTGAAGGAGTGTTAGAGACACCTTCTTCCTTTCTAGCTAAATGGTAGGGACTTAAGGAAGCTACAATATTAAGAAGCAATTTGTGTTTTTTCAAGAATTAAGGTAGAATCACAAACCTGAAAAGGCTAAATAGTTATTTAGCTCATCTCTCTTACTTTTGAGAAGAGAAGGAAGACTTAAGGAGGTTAAATGACTTATTTGAGGTTTCACTGCTAAATGGCATAAACAGAATTAGAATTAAATCCTGACATCTGTTCAGGACTTCTTCACTACATAGTACCTGCTAAGCTACAATGTAAACCCAGGTGAATTATACTTGTTCTAATCAGACTTCGATTTTCCATTTTGAGGGAAGATGTTGTACCTTGTCCCACTTTGAGATCTTGACTACCACCTATGACTGCTCTTCACATGAGGTGAACTGTTAACTGGTTTGGGTTTCCACTGGAAAAACTAACCCAAATGAGCAAAAGAAAACTCTTCTCATAAAAGTATGAAGATTTTTGGGGAGAGGGGAGGAGAAGGAAATGCTCTTGACAGCAGGATGGTGCCCACCCTATCCCTCTGCTCCAGAGAGTAATTAGGCGACTTCTGCTAACATGTTCTTTCTGCTCCTTTCAGGGTAGGGACTAAGAAATATTGGGGCAGAGTATGGGAAGGGGCAGCAGTGGCCTGCCAGGTGGACACTTGACTAATTGTGGGCATTTGGGTGGTGGCCTGTTTAATGGTCCTAGATCACTTTTGTGCTAAGAGAACTAAAGAGCCTGAAATGTTAGATTTCACTTTGCTGGGCATTATATGGAAACTTTTAGTTTTCCAATTTAGGTTTCATTGCTCATACCTCCTGACCACAAAATTTAGTGTAAGTAAGCAACTCCAGGTGAAGGATCTTAATCTGTGATTTAAAAAAATATATATAATAAACTTTATTTTAAAAGAAGTTTTAGATTACAGAAAAGTTACATTGAAAGTGTAAGGGATTCCCATATACCCTATCCCCCTCCCCCTGCCATCTTCCCCTGTTAATGACATCTTAGAATAGTGTGGTACATTTGTTACAATTGATGAATAAATATTGAAGCTTTGCTACTAATCAAGATTTACAGTTTACATTGTGGTTTACACTTAATTCCAGTGGCCTAAAAATGCCCCCGTGTTCTACCTATTCTTCCCTCCTCCTCCCCTCAGAACCTTTGGTAACCACTATCTTTATATCAATATTACATGTTCTTCCATTACTACAATATTTACGGTTCTTAGTGATTCTTGTCAGTGATTCTTTAGAGATAGATGCTCAACAACCATTAGCAATTATTTTTAAAGTTACTGATGTTATATGAACTTCGAAGCAAAAGGCCAGAGGGCTTTGAGAGGGCAAAAGAAGGGGCAGTGACTTAAAGAACACAGATGACGTCCTTGATAAAGTGATATTTGAGCTAGACTCCCAACAATCAGTAGGAAATAAGGAGGCAAGGAATAGGGAAAGAGCCTTCTAGCAAAGGGCAGAGACCCTAAGGTAAGAAGGAATATGGCATGTTTAAAAAATTGAGAAAAAGTTATTATAGCTGGAGAGCAGAGAGTAGGAAGTGAATGGCAGGAAAGGAAGCTCATAAGGGGGTGATCAAGAAATGTTACTATCTGATAATCAATAAATTGTATATATTATATATGATATGATTATATATAATATGGTTATATATATGATGCAGTTTGATTTTTTAAAGACTAAAGTTAAGTGGGATGACATTTTAAATGAAATGTTTTATATTTCTGGGTATTTTACTAGAAAGAAAAATTGAGATAATTTTAAGGAAGAATATATTAATATATTAATGTGTGAAGTTAATGACAGGTCTAATAAACTAGTTAATTAGTTTTTTAAAATGAGTATATTTCAAATTCAAGGAAGATCAATTATTCTATTTAGAAGTTAATGTAACACGTACCTCAGTTATTCATTAAATAATGAAATAGATTGATTTTAGTTATCACCATAATTTTTCTAAGATGAGAGATACCTGTTTTCTTTTCCAAACATCCGTTATGATTGAACTAGCTGTTTTTTTCATTAATCATTTTCCTTCCCCTTGGTTGATTATATTCTGAAAGATTGCAAATGTTTAGTTTGAGCATAATTAGGAAAGTAATTTAACTCTAATTGTTTGATTCATTCCTTGAACCTAACGCTAGTTTGCCTTAGTGGTTAGTAAGGGAAATATGCTAGCTCTGGCTAACAGAGTAATGACAGGGCATGGGTTTATTTACTTGGGAGTTAATTAAGCAGCCATTAAAAGTAAAATTTGTGACTGAAACTTTTAAATTAATTTGCTTGATGGAAAGATACTGCATTTTTAATTACATACAATTTACTAATGCTTTTTATTTGTAAATTTAACATTATTAAAGAACTTAGTGTACTGCTTAGACGTAACTGCCAATATAGCATGGTTACCTTTAACTGGGTTTGATTAGGGATTTTTTTTTCAAAGATAATGCTTATATAGTGTGATGTCCCATGAATCAGTGTTGGAATAAAATAGAATATTTACTAATTTTTATACCCCTTGGAGTAATTATATAGGTATTCATGTTTCCAACCTCTTCCAGATTGGTATCACATCTCAAACAGGTGCATAGAATGACTTTCTGCCCAGCATCGGCCTTAGGCCAGGCACTTTGCAGGGTGCTAGGGGAGAGACAGACATTTAGAACTAGTTTAAATGTCTAGTTTAGAACTAGTTATTTGGCATAAAATTATGAAAAGCTTATGAGAGCATGTAATGGGGAGAGTGAGCATGAGGTGGGAAAGGCCTCCAGGAAAACCTTCCTTGAGTAAATGACATTTCAGCAGAAAGCTGAAGGTTAGAATGAAGGTTGAGCTAAGTGGGAGGATGAGCCCTTCAGATTGAAAAGCACATGAAAAAGACTTGAGGTGGAGGGAGCTGAGGCCAGTTCAAGGAACTAAAAAACCCAGGCCTGAGGCCAGTGAGTGAGAAAGCTACAAAAAATAAAAGATTGCCTGCTCTACCACAATAGCTGAAGAGATCTTGTCTTCTTTTTAAATTCATTGTTAAAAGTATTGCTTATTTACAGATTGTAAGAAATCACTAAGAAATCATTGTTCTCATTGCTTTTTCTTTTCTTTTGCCAAACATTGAAGATCAAGAGAATCTGCTCATTTCCAAAGAATCATGAAAAGCTGGAATTTAAATTGGGTCATAGCACAAAAATGAAATGTAAAAAGTCTTCCAGGAAAAGATGGAAATAGAAGTAATTACACATAAGGGGAGGGACTATCCATTTAAAAAAAATTAATCAAGACCAATGAAAGCTTATGACAATATAGTAACTAGGATTTTAAAAGCTTGCCACTTTTAGGCATAGATTAAATTAGCCCACAGGCTTAAATTTAACAGACAAAAAACATTGGATAGGCTAAATGATTTTATGCAGTGGCAGCATTTTTTAAGCTAGCCATTTCCCCAAAGGACTTCAGAGTCCTCACACTGAGAATCCCATTGGATTTGGTCTTAGCCCAGAGAACTATTGGTGCAACTATTTATTTATTTATTTATTTTTAAAGATTTATTTATTTATTTATTTATCCCCTCCTTGCTGCTTGTGTTTGCTGTGTCCATTCGCTGTGTGTTTTTTCCGTGTCTGCTTATCTCCCCCTTGCTGTGAGATCCTGCTGCATCAGCCCACCGCGCCGCGCGGGCCGGCCTGCTCTCGCAAGGAGGCCCCGGGAAGCGAACCCAGGGCCTTCCCATATGATAAACGGGAGCTCTATCGATTGAGCCACACCCGCTTCCCTGGTGCAACTATTTAAATATCACCATAGAGTTAATGAAAATGTGATGACATGTGCCTTCTTGGGGCAGAAAAAAATTTGAAATGACAGAATATGAAATGACAGTGGCACCTGTCCTCAGAAGTGGTGTTAGGTCCCTTTGGATTTGGGAACTGGGCAGTGGTTTGGACTGCTGATCACTTTGAACACAATGGCTATACTAATTTCCCACCTCTGATGAAATATGGTTTCTAATAAGGAGACTTCACATTCAAGGCTTTGTCTCACTAGTGACCTGAGATGGAAGACAAATTCATGCCATTGACAGCTACCTAACACAGCACTGTCCAAAAGAAATATAACATGAGCCTCATATATAATTGAAAAATTTCTAACAGTCATATTATAAAAGTAAAAAGAAATCAGAGAAATTAATTTGAATAGGATATTTTATTTAACCAAATAAAAATATTACACCCTGTATTAGTCAGCCAAAGGGGTGCTAATGTGAAATACCAAAAATGGGTTCGTCTTTATAAAGGGTATTTATTTTGGGGTAGAAGTCCACAGATACCAGGCCATAAAGCGTTAAGTTTCTTCTCTCACCAAAGTCCATTGCCACGTGTTGGAGCAAGACAGCTGCCAACGTTTGCCAGGGTTCAGGCTTCTTGGGTTCCTCTCTTCCCGGGGCTGTGTTTCTCTCTGGGCTTAGCTCTTCTGGTTCCTCCACAAGGTCAGCTGCAGACTATCAGGTGAACGGCTCACTTCTCTTCTCCTGGGGTCTTCTCTCCAACATCAAAATGCCAACATCAAAACTGCTTCTCAAAAACTGCTGCAACTCTGTTCTTTGTGATGCCTTTTATATTTTCTTCCCCCACCCCCCAAGGGGTGGGGCTCAATGCCCTACTGACGTGGCCCAGTCAATGCCCTAATCATAACTTAATCATGCCCAGATTAACAAATCAGTTTACAAGCATGATCCAATTATATTTTTTTGGAATTCATAATTACATCAAATTGCCCAACGGCTACACACCCAAAATATTATAATTTCAACATGGAATCAAGATATATCTCAATAATCTCAAAATTATTGAGATATTTTCCATTCTTTTTTTCATGCTAAGACTTCAAAATCTGATGTGTATTTTATACTTACAGCACATTTCAATTTGAACTTCCCGTTTATCAAGTGCTCAATAGCCGCATATAATATTCTTCACTGGCTAGTGGTGGCAAGATGGCATTGGTTTAGGTGGGCACTCACCATCTCTCTCACAGAGGACGGCTGATGGGGACAGGATCCTGCCCGAGTGGGCTGTTCTGGGAGCCCATGGAGCGAGAGCCTTAGGGACATCGATCTGCAGGGAGCTGGACAGGGAGGTGAATTGCTCAAGATTAAACCATGAGTTTTTCCCCGAGCTGGAAATCACGGACGTGGACAGCTAAGCCCCACCCACAGGACAAAGGGCTAGGGTGAGCCCTGATTCCCGCCAGTGAGAGGAAGCATTCTCCGAGAGTGGGAGGGTTCTGGCAGAGGGTGGAGAGGGGTTTCCTTTCTGTGGGTTTGATTGCCTGGACCGCCTTGCAGCTTTGGGGAGCACACTAGCTGGCTTGAAGTGGCACCGGGCTGAGGGGAGAGGCGAATCTGCTGATGAAGCCTGATTTACCTAGCTACCCTGGGATACAGAGGCTTGGCTCGGGAGATCACAGAGTCAGCCAATTTTATAGTTCCACACTGTGGAGTATCAGAGTTTCAGCTCCCCTGGGGGAGTCAGGCAGTGGAAAGTGTTTGATAAGTTTCCA
>JAQZBX010080851.1:0-13754 GCA_029593785.1 Cabassous unicinctus | reverse complement strand
TATATTTTCCATAGTCTGATAGTATGTTTTAAAAGTTCATAATTCTGGGATATTATAGTAATAAAGAAGTTTTTAAGCTTCAGTGGAGGAAAAGTTTAAAAAGATCTCTTATACTAAGAAATTGCTAGATGCTATATAGTTACCAAAGGTTTTAGCTATAATTTGTAATGTCCAAAACAGAATGAACAGATTTAAAAAGAGGATATAGTGGAAGTTTATTGAGGTAATGTAGCATTAATGCTGAGCAGTGCCAAAAGTGCTTTCTGCTCAAAAGGCTGATCTGGGAAATCAGCTTATAAGGCTGCTTGAGACAAAGGGAGGGTATGGGGGAATGGGGATGGATGAGGGAGACATGATCTTCAAGGGGGACATTAGCTATGTGAGCTGCAGGGGTGTTATGAGTTTCCTGGGGTACCATGTCTTGGGTCCCTGTCCATTAATCAGCAAACAGTCAAGATTGTGGCAGGCTTGCTGGCATCAGCTAAATCAGGGACAGTGGTCTTTATTAGTGCCACAAAGCATTATTGGTATGTCAGCTTGCTTCAGTTAGTTTTCATTTCTTCTTTGTAATTCCTTGGATAAAATAGAACCTTAAGCAAATCAAGATGTTTAGTAAAATTATTTATCATTTCAATTTCAAAAATTAGAATTCCTTGTCTTTCTTAGGCAAATACAGAGGAAAGCAGAGGCAGATAGAACTCCAAAAATCCAGGGACAAATTCTATTCTTATTCTTGTTTCTCTAATAACTCATTTTTTTCTATAATAACTTTAAAACCCAACAACTCTATTTTAAAAAATTGGAAAAATAGTCTGCTTTTATAAGCCTGCAATGAAATCCTAGTTAAGCCCTAATAATAAACCAGTTCTCCCTATTTCACTCCAGAAAACTGTATTGGAAATTATTTATAATATGCGTCACTAGAAAACTGATAGCGGTGAAATGAATAAAGCAATATTTCTGGAAATCATGCTTTAAAATGGCTATGTCTTCTAAGATACCAATGTTCAGTAAAAGATAAGCATATGTTTTTATTCTACTTGAGTATGTTCTACCTAAATTTATAAAAATTTATTGATAAATTGACATTCTATATATGAGAGCTTTCTGATAACGAAAAATATAAATTTCTGTTTAACACTATTAGCTCATCATTTTAACAAATGTTATTTTAAGAAAATTATGTTTTAAAAAATGTTTGAAAACAGTTCAAAGATCTGTTTGGTAACTTAAGGCTTGTAGGTATGTCAAATATATAGGATGTACTTTTAAGGAATAGGGGTATAGATTTATCCTAAAGTAAAGTACCTTTTTTTTTCCAGAATAAGAAGCAGAAATGTGAAGCAAAACCTAAGTAAATATTAAAAGTTATAAAAAAATTTTCGTGGAAATGAATTTTATTTACCATCATCAATGATAAGACTTAATAGTTATTTATAATATATTTTAAAGCTTCCATATAAATAATGTATTCATGCAAAACTAAAGTTTAGTTGTCTCTCTGTTAAAATAATGAAATTTTCTCAGATTATTAGTCTGTTCTTAGTGAGAGGTTAAGAAACGTTTTTCTTAGCCATCTAAGTATTCAACTTAGAAAGCAAATTATGTAATATCAGAATAATATCTTCATAAATATTTATTTTGATTTAGCCATCATTTATTGTTTTAGAAAACAAGTATTCTCATTTTTAAAAAGCAAAGTCTTTTTCTTACAGTCATATTTTCTCCTATTTACCCTTTTATTGTCAATTTGGTTCAATAAGGAACTGTGACAGTTTGAAGCTGGTGGACCACAGAACATTATGTTCTTAGAGTTAATCTATTTTTATTATAGGTATATTATAGGGACCTTTTGAATAAATTACTTCAGTTAAGTGCCTTTGATTAGATTGTGTGATACAGGGTGGGTCTTAATCCTCTTACTGGTGCCCTTTATAAATGGATAAATGTGGAAGGAGGGAGCTGTAGAAACAGAGAGAAATATCCAGAAGCTGAGAGAGATGGCCCTGGGAGCCTGAACCTGAAATCAATTTAACACTGAAGCTGAAAGGAGCTACTGAAACCAGAAGCTAAAGCAATGAGGGCCAGGGGAGAGACTAATAGACACCACCATGTGTCTGATTGCTCAAAGCTGTATTTCTGGGAGAAAGCATCTCCTGATATGTCTTAATTTGGATACTTTCATGGTCTCAAAACTATAAGCTTCTAAGTTACTAAATCTCCCTTGTAAAAGCCAACCCATTTCTGGTATATTGCCTTGGGCGCCTTTGGAAAACTTAAGTATAAATTGGTACCAGAAAAGTGGGGTGCTGCCATGTAAATATCAAAAATGTTAAAAGGGCTTTTAAAATGGGTAAGGGAAAAAGTTCAGAAAAAATTGTGAGATGCGTGATCGAATAAGTATAGATGGCTTTGAGGAGACTGTTGATGGAAATATGAACACTAAAGATACTTCTGATGATGACTTAGAAATGATAAATTTGTCATTGCAAAGTGGAAGAAAGGTGATCCTTGCTTTAAAAGGGCAGAGACCTTTGCAAAATGGTGTTCTGATGTTAGATGGAAGGTAGAAATTCAAAGTGATCTTGAACTGAGGAGATTACCAAACTAAATGTGGAAAATGCAGCCTGGCTCCTCCTTGCAGCTTATAGCAAAATGTGAGAGGAAAGGGATAAGTTGAGAAATGAACTTCTAGGCAGAAAGAAACCAGGAATTGATGGTTTGGAAAATTCTGAGCTTCCCAAAAATGAGTCCTCATAAAATAGTGCCCCTTGTGGACTTAATTTAGCATGAAACTATTCTACCATTTCAGTGCAAGTGAGGATTGGAAATGCAGTTATGCAGTAAGGATCTGTGGAAAGTCTTACTGTCTGATGGCTAGGACTCATGGTCCTTGCATGTCAAATCAACAATGTTTTTGTGAAATCTGGATGAATGCAACCATTGCCAACATGAACTAAAAGGGACAGAAAAGGGAAAGACTGAAGACAAAGTGAATTTAAAGGCAGACTATGGAAACTGAGATCTGGACTAAAAATGTCTTCTCATACCAAGAGAGGGAAACCACCCATGTGTGCAGAAAGGGTGAGTATTTCCCAGTACTTGAAAAAGGTGGGCCTTCTTCATCATTGTTCAGAGAGAGTGTTACCACCTGAAGCTTCAGAGAAGATGGAGCGCTATCCCAGGGGACTGGAGAGAGTATGGTCATCACCCCACTGTTCTGAGGGGGTTGAGACTGTGCCCTAGAGTTTGGGAGGAGTCAGGCTCCTAAGTCAGTGATCTTAGATGGTGGAGTCCTGCCTCATAAAAGGAAATATATTAAGGATCCAAACCCTCTATCATGAAACTTGCAATTATGAAAAGCATTTATCTAATGGTATCTGGGAATCCTCTGATGTTAATATCTAAGAAATAGCTTGGATGCCTGTTTCTCTGCCCAAACAGAGAAATCACCACTATCAGTTCCTGCCATAAACAAGAGCTTTCTTGCTAATCTAATCTCCTTATTTCCCACCCTATCTCCTACATATATCAATAAATGTTTCTCTAATCTTCCTTCCCCATTATCAGTCTGGAATTCTTATGATGTCATTTATGCCCCCTCACTTGCATGATACCTGCCTGCTCCCCTGCACATTCACCCTGACCTTGACTGAAAAAATTCTGAATAAAAGGCATCTTGTGGATCAGCTCAGGAGGATAGCTTCTTTAGCTCTTCTCCCCCGACATCTCTCAACCTCCATGTCAGAGTAATTTCATTGTGCCATCACAGACTCTGCTGGAGAGATCCTTGCCAGACTTTGCAGGATGGATTCGTGCAAGTGGTGACCCAAACGTGATTTGGACCAGCAGCACAATCGGCATATCAAAGGGATGAAATTTATCCCGATAACTCATCATCCCAAGGTAAGGGAACACCAAAACCAGCTCAGGATAGTTTCCTACTTGTCAAGAATTCAGTCAGGGGTATTACCTATTTCACCATGGGTTCAGGACTCTTGAAAGAGCAAAAAGTTTTTGTTAAAACCATTCAGGAATTACTAAAGGCAGCTAACTGTATGGTAAAAGAAACTCAGTTATTTGCTTTATTAGAGTTAGTCTGAAATTTCTGCCCATGGCTTCCTGACAGAGGAACATTAGACTTAGAATTATGGAAGTAAGTACGAAAAAGCCTAAAAAGAAAATATGAACAGGGAGAGAAAATTCCTGCCTCCACTTTTATAACCTGGAGCCTAGTAAAAATAGATTTATGCCCACTTTCTAAATCTTCCCGGCCAACTGCTCCTCCAGAGTTGTCCCCACCCAAAAGTCCCTTAGCTTTAGACAAAGAGGAGGCCCTGCTTCCTCCTCCCCCTCTGCTTCCTTCCCCAGTTCCTTTTTAAAAACCCACAATCCTTAAGAAAGATGAAACTTTATTCCCACTTCCTCCTCCTACACCCTCATTCTTCTTTGAAACTCAGACTCTTTGCCCTGCTATGGAAAAATGTTTAAAAGAAGCCCTCGAGCCTGGAGAATGCCACACTTTCCCAGAGGCTTTCTAAAATGGACAACCACAACATGATTCACTTCCCTATTCTATATTTAAAGAATTGAGAAAAAGTATCAGTGATAACGGCTTCCATAGTTCTTTCACCAGAACTATTTTAGAGGCCAAAGCCAACAGCTACCTTATGTTCCCCTGCGACCGGAAATCTTTGGTAAAAATGTTAGTGTTCCCAGCACAGTATAGTGTCTGTCAGCTAGAGTATTAAGAAGGGTGTGCTCAATGAGCAATCTGCAACACAGACATTCAAATACTTATAGGCATAGACATGTTGCAAGACATGGGCACTTCTCTTGTACCTTGTATTAGTCAGCCAAAAGGGTGCTAATGTGAAATACCAAAAATGAGTTAGCCTTTATAAAGGGTATTTATTTGGGATAGAAGTCTACAGATACCAGGCCATAAAGCATTAAGTTCCTTCTCTCACCACAGTCCTTTGTCACGTTTTAGAGCAAGACAGCTGCCGGCATTTGCCAGGGTTCAGGCTTCTGGGGTTCCTCTCTTCCCGGGGCTGCATTTCTCTCTGGGCTTAGCTCCTGTTTTCCCCACAAGGTCAGCTGTAGATGATCATGGCTTACTTCTCTTCTCCTGGGGACTTCTTTCCAACATCAAAACTGCCTCTCAAAAACTGCTTCAACTCTGTTCTTTGCCTTGCCTTTTATATTCGATTCCCCACCCACCAAGGGGTGGGGCTCAATGACCTACTGACGTGGCCCAGTCAACACCATAATCATAACTTAATCATGCCCAGATTAACACATCAGTTTACAAGCATGATCCAAATATATTTTGGAATTCATAATTACATTAAACTGCCCAACTGTAACATACCTCATGTTTGAATACAACAAGATCAAAGACTTTTTCCACAGTGCTCTAAAGTAGCAATAAACTCTTGGGGTAAAATTCCTGATTTAAAGGAAAAACAGGGCTCCTTCTCTACCATCAGACAAGGAGCCTCTGAATCCTATCTAGATTTTGCGAATAAATTACAAAACGCAATTACCCATCAAATTGACAACTCAGAAGCAGCAAACACACTACTTCTCCAATTGGCCTATGAAAATGCTAGCATCAATTGTCAAAGAGCCATTACTAATATTCACACTGCTGATCAATTAGAGAATTTATCAAAGCCTGTCACAATGTAGGCACAGGAACCTTTAAAGTCCAGGCTCTTGCAGCCATGCTTAAATCTACCCAAACCTGTTTTAAAAGTGGAAAGGATGGCCATTAAAAAAAAAAAGCCCCCAAAATCAGCCCAGAGTTAAACTCCCCACTTTTGACTGTCCACGATGTAAGAAAGGAAAGCATTGGGCAAACCAATGATATTCCAAATTTGATAAGGATGGCAATCCCCTGGCAGGAAACGGGAAGAGGAGCACCAACTCCCACACCCACAAATACTCCAGGAGCAGCCCCCATTACCCAACTACCACAACTCCAAACAGCAATCAGGTATTTTGGAACCTGGCCAGAGGCGAGTCTCAGACCTTTGCACAGTGACTGGACCTTGTCACTACCTTCGACTTAATATTGAAAGAACAGGGCTCCATTTATGAAGCACCAACCACAGTCTGGGGACCACTTCTTCAAGGATTAGTGGGTCTCCTCATAGGAAGTCCCAGCCTCACTCTTAAGGGCATTAAAATCCTCCCAGGGGTTATAGACTCTGACTATGATGGAGAAATAAACATTATGCTACAAGCTTCCATGTAATTCCCACCAGCACTAAAATTGCACAACAACTGCTACTTCCTTATCATGTCCCAGAGGCAGAAAGCGATAACAGAGCCAAAAAAAAAAAAATTGGCAGCACTGGAAATACATTTATTGGACCACCTCAATACAATTACAAAAACCTCTGCTCCAAATGAAAACACAAAACCAGTCATTCATTGGCTTAATAGACACAGGAGCTAATATTTCTATTATTTCTCAAAAGGACTGGCCTTCAGATTGGCCAATGGTCCAAACTGCCCTCTCGGTGACTGGTGTAGGTGGTCCTCAAAACCCTTTACAAGGGAAGTGGGAGTGGCTCAGTCGATAGAGCCCCTGTTTACCATATGGGAGGCCCCGGGTTCACTTCCCGGGGCCTCCTTGTGAGGGCAGGCTGGCCCGCGCAGCCTAGTGGGCTGATGCAGCAAGCCCTCACAACAGGAAGTGGGTGTGGCTCAACCGATAGAGCCCCCATTTACCATGTGTGAGGCCCCGGGTTCGCTTCCCAGGGCCTCCTTGTGAGGGCAGGCTGGCCCGCGCGGCACGTGGGGCTGATGCAGCGGGACCTCACAGCAAAGGGAAGATAAGCAGACACGGAGAAGACACACAGCAAATGGACACAGCAAGCACAAGCAGCAAGGGGAGGATAAATAAATAAATAAATAAATCTTTGGAAACAAACAAACAAACAAAAAAAAACCCTTTACAAAGTTCTAAAACTCTCCAGTGTATTGACCCTGACCTCCAAAAGGGCTACCTACAACCTTAAGTTTTACCAGTCTCCATGAATTTGTGAGGTTGAGATCTGCTAACCCAATGAAATCTTGTTCTCAAAACATCCCCTTTCTCCTAGGGGCCACTGTTCAGATCTCTCCCCTGCCTTTAACTTGGCTTTCCAATAAGCCAGTTAGGGTAGAGCAGTGGCCGCTTAAAGGGGAAAAATTACAGCAAGCCCATATGCTAGTAAAACAGCAGTTAAAAGCAGGGCACATAGAACCATCTAATAGCCCTTGGAATACTCCCATTTTTTGTCATTCCTAAAAAGTCTGGAAAGTGGCGGCTTCTTCATGATATTCACCAAATTAATGCCATCCTCCAACCCATGGGTTTCCCCAATTAGGCCTTCCCAATCCCACAATAATTCCTAAAGTTTGGCTTTTGTTAGTCATAGATTTGAAAGACTGCTGCTTCACCATCCCTCTTGCAAAAACAGACAAAGGAAAATTTGCCTTCTCCCTCCCGGCCATTAACAATCAGGAGCCTTTAACTAGACACCAATGGAAAGTTTAACCTCAAGGAATGATTAAGAGCCCCACCATGTGTCAACATTATGTCTCTTAGGTTTTACACCCTACCCACACAGCTTTTCCACAAGCGCTCATTTATCATTACATGGATTATATCCTAGCAGCAACCCCTTCCGAGGCGCTCTTAACTAAACTTTACAAACATCTGAAAAAATGCACTCATTCAAGGTGGCTTTCAAATAGCTCCTGATAAAGTTCAATGAACCCAGCCCTGGAAATACCTAGGATATGTAGTCTTCCAGAACGATCAGACAGCAAATAATAAGATTAGACCTCACCAACGTAAAAAGGTTCAATAAATTACAAAAACTTCTAGGAGCCATCAATTATATAAGAACCAGCTTAGGGGTTCCCACTTGTCAATTGCAACATTTATTTAACTCCCTAAAAGGAAATGCTGATCTTAACTGCCCTAAAACCCTAACCCCTATAGCATTAAAGGAAGTTGAACTGATAAACCATGCCATTCAAAAGAAACATCTAAACCACAGAGATCCCCAGTTTCTCATTAGGTTATTTCTCTTCCCCACTGCCTTAACTCCCACCTGATTGTCAGGACAATTACTTCCACAATTAGGATGCTTAGAATGGATTTTTTTTTAAATCTCATACTCCCCAAAAAACTATCACTCCATATATTCATAATCTAGCCCAAATCCTATTCAAGTGTCGTCTGAGATGCCAACAGTTAACCGGCTTCGACCCAGATATTATTCATATTTGGTTATCACAAGAGCACTTTCAACAAGCCCTTTTTAACTCTATAGAAATTCAAGCCACTTTGGCGGACTTTTTGGAGCAAATTATGTCTTCTCTACTGGTTGATAAATTGCTTCAACCACTTCCCATCTTAAATCTCAAACCCTCTAATGTCATTAGCCCAGTTCCTCCTTCTAATGCAAATAATGTTTTTCTCAATGGTTCAGAAAAAACCTCTAAGGCCTCCATCACTTGGAATGTACAATCTAAATGGTCTCATGCAGTTACTAAAAATCATAGATCTACCCAAAGAGCTGAACTAGCCTCTGCCATTATGGCATTAAAACAATTCCTTTCTCAGCCCATTAATATTATTTGTGATTCTGCTTACGTAATTTATACCCTCCAAAACTTAGAGCAAGTGTTCATAAAACTTTTCCTGGATCAAGAATTATACTCCCTTTTTATCACCTTACAGTCCTTACTTGATAAACACGAGCACCCCACTTTTGTCACTCACATACACTCCCACACAGGGCTTCCAGGCCACCTAACAGAAGGAAATTAATGAGCAGACACCCTAGTGGGAGCAATGTTATCCTTCCAACAAGCTCGCATTTCTCATGACTTTTATCATTAAATGCCAAACCTTTAATCAAGCAATTTGATCTTACACACTCTCAAGCCAAACAAATCATACAAGCATGTCCTGATTGTCAACATCATACCAATCGTACTTTGCCTTCAGCTACCAAACCCAGAGGCCTTCTACCTAATCAAATCTGGCAAACTGACATTACCCATTATCCACCACTCAGCAGTCTCTGTTATTTACATGTGTCTTGTGACACTTTCTCAGGTTTTATTCACACTACCCTTATCAGGAGAAAGTACTAAATGTATTTGATATCACCTTCTAGAAGCAATTAGTCACATGGGAAAACCCCACACCTTAAAAACAAATAATGGTCCTGGCTGCACTTCCTTATTCAAACTTTTACACAACAATGGAATATTACCCACAATACCGGCATCCCACATATTCCTACAGGACAAGCCTTTATTGAGAAAACTCATCAAAACTTATGAAACATTATTGAAAAACAAAAAGGGGGAGTGTAGATGCTGTTCCTAGAAATATTATAGCCTTAGCACTATATACTTTAATTTTTTTAAACTGTGACAGAGATGGCATCATAACAGCTGAAAAACATTTCTCCTCTCATTAAAAGTATCCTCAAACCAGAGCAAAAATTCTCTACAAGGATACATTAAGAGATGGATCCTGGAAAGGATCTTATGAACTCATAACATGAGGGAATGCTTGTGTGCTTACTGCTACAGGCCCTGGTGGCTGCCAGCTAAAAATCTGAAGCTTTACCATGAGCTGGAAGGACCTCCCCTTTGACCTGACTCCAAAGACAGAAAGGACGACAGTGGAGGAACAGACAGACCTCAGGAACCAGCCCTGCTGCAACACCATCTAAGCTTAGTGAGTAACCTGAGGGACGCTTAAACTTTTAGATCAAAAGACTACTGTAATTCTTTCTCTTACCGGGGCTTCTCCCACTCCTGAAAATAGATTCATGGCATACTTAGCCATAGTAGCTTCCAAATCTGCCCAGGTACTGAAATTTCTACTTTGCTTTCTCCTTTTCAAACACCTTCTCCCACTCTCCTCAGCTCATCCTCACCACTATTGGACTCACATACTCAACGCTCCCATTTTTAATTTAGTCACTTGGTGGGACGCTGAATGCCTACTTTCCTCCAACAACACCACTTGGACTGGAGGAAAATGTATCCCTCCTTCTGGTCCCCTCACAGAGGACACTGATTGGCTACCCATCAATCATTCTATTATGTTCTTATCCAATTTATCCCCATTATGCTTATTTTCCACCCCTCATACAGGGTGCCTTCAATTATCCCTTATTTTTACTTACCTTACTCCCCCAAATCCAATTCAAAACCTGCTAACCTCACTTGACTAGAGCTATTTCAGTTAACTCTTCTTCATTCTTTCCCATCCACCATGATTCTCCTTCCATAAGCCATTGCCACCAAAATCCTACCTGGAACCCTAACTCTCTTGATGTTGTCTGACTCCCCTGTCAATCTTTCCTTCTTGGTAATAGCCCCCTATTACTTAATCTCACTATCTTTGACTGGGGTCTGCAAGGACACTTATCTAGAGACAATCTTACCCTTAATTTCTCCAATCCCTCTAACTTTAGTATTAAATGGGCCAACGGGGGTCTCTCAGACCCTATTCTCCATATGCAAATTACCAATTCTTCAAGATTATTATTCAGTCCGTGGCATTTACAAACCTGATGCCTTGGACTGCCTTTCTTTAATGACATTGTTTCTCATGGGAATTACAACCGTATTAGAAAAATCTTCTATCTCAACTTATCTCATAATCTTACAAACTCCATTATGATCTGTACCTCCTACCTTTTTATGCTGCTTCTAGCCCCTTCTGATATCACCATTGCTAATCATGTATTTAATTTTACCATTCACCCAGGAGCTTATTTTACTTCCTGCATGTCTCATGAAAATATTACTCAACTGAATATCACTTCCATATTTTTACTTAAAAGACAAACACAGGCTTGGCTCCCAGTTAATTTATCTCATCCTTGGGAAGGCTCCTCAGGGATAGCCCAATTCAACAAAGCCCTTTCGGTGCTTAGACCTAAAAGATTCATTGATACACTTAATACTTTAATTATTTCAGCCATTATCATAGCTGCCACTGTCACCACCGTGGCAGTCACCTAACAAAATCTGTTTAAACTGCTCAAGCTGTTAATCAAATCATGACCAATGTCACTGGTGAACTTTTAACTCAAACTCATCTCGATAATAATATTCTTACCAAACTTGATGCTTTAGAAGCCTCTATCCCCTGGATAGGTGAAAAACAGCAAGCTCTGCTTACCAGACAAGATTTGCAGTGTGACATGGAACATGTTAAAATTTGTGCCACCCCTTTGCCTTGGAATAGCTCCCAACTTTCTTGGGAATTAGTTAAAACTCACCTTCAAGGAACCTTTTCCTCCCTTTTACAGGGAGAAGTACTGGCTCTCCAGCAATGCCTGGAACATCAACTATCTCAAATACAACTTCTTGCTCAGCAAAAAGTGTTTCAAACACTTAATGATAATTTACAGTGGTTAAATCCCTCAAATTGATTTCATGGCCTAAACATACAAATCTGGATAATATCTTTCATCAGAATAATCATGCTTCTTTTTTATTATCATTTCTTAGGTTAATCTGCCAGGCCCTTTCTTGAGCTCATCATGCTGAACATAAAATAATTTCCCTGGCCACTGCTCCATCTCTCTCACCTCCTACATCTGGAAATCAAGAACAAAGAACCAAAAGGGGGGACACTTGGGGGCCCTTTGGTTAAAACACCTTTGAATTAATTCTTCATCCCAAGGTCTCCTTTCCCTCCTTCTCACCTGCCTACCTATTTTCCTGACTCTGTGACCCCTTTTTCTTCCTACATACTGTTTTTTTCTGGATTCCCCCCTTCCCATTGTTCCTATCATAACCTGGAGGTGTCCTGTACATGTCACACTCATAAGGTGGCCTTATGCCACGAGCCTGGCGTCTCTAGGTTTAGTAGGCCTTCTAAGAGCTGGTGTCAAACTGTCTGTCTCCTGCCCAATGCTGGGCCTTCTCTGCATTAGAAACCTCTTTCCCCAAAACCAGTGACCAGAGCTGAGGCTCCACCTATGGGCGAGGAATTCCTAAGACTGGTGCTGGGCATGGAGGCCATGGAGGTATAAACTGTCGAAGAACACTTCACACTTCTTGCCCTTGGATGGCTGGTAGACAATGATAGGTAAGATTTCTCAGAGAAGGAACAACCTAAGACAGGCATAGTAGCAGAGGGACCATCAAGAAAGAATTTGAGAGCCTACAGAGGTAGGACACTGACCCTCATTCCTCCCAAGAGAGGTCTTTTGCCACCATGGCTATTTTGTTTCTTTCACACAACTCAGTTCGGAAACCAGATAGCAGACAGTGACCTGGTCTTTCCATTACTATCAAAATTTGTTTCCCATTTATTTACTTTGAACTATCAGGAACAGGGCAGTTTTTGTAAAGGACTGTGTCAAGATATTTTTCCCTCTTCTTTTTCTTCTTATTTAAACAGAAAAGCGGGAATGTGGGAACTCTCTGATCTTTACATCTAAGAAATAGCTTGGAGGGTTGTTTCTCTGCCCACACAGAGAAATCACCACTATCATTTACTGCCATTAACAGGAACTTTCCTGCTAATCTTATCTCCCTTAACTTCCACCTTATCTCCTACATATATCAATAAATGTTTCTGTAATCTTGCTTCCCCATTATCAGCCTGGAATACTTATGATGTTATTTACGACTGCTCACTTGTGTGACACCTGCCTGCTCCCCTGCACATTCACCCTGACCTTAACTGTGAAAAAATTCTGAATGAAAGCCATGCTGGGGATCAGCTCAGAAGGATAGTTTCTTTAGCTGTTCTGCCCCTGACATCTCTCAACCTCCATGTTCAGAGTAATTTCATTGCACTCTTGTGTGCTCTGCTGGACAGACCCCCTCAAGACTTTGCAGGACTTATTCCTGAAATTAATTATTAATAATAATTAATGATTAAGAGTCACCCCCTGAAAACTTCATTTTTGCTCAATGTAGTCTTTCACTTATGCCAAATATTGTAAATAAATTCACTACTCCCCCCAACCATGTGGAACATAAGTCCCAGGGAGGAGCCTCCCTGGCAACAAGGGATTAAAATCAAATGTTGATCATCAATGCTTTTAGAGAAAGATCTTGATCAAGAGGTGGGAAATATTAAAAACATTCATTCTGGAGCTTACTTTTATGCATCTCTCAGCCAGACAGATTTCAATAGTGTGAGGTATAATATAATGCACTCATGCAACCATGGACATGCACAAATCCAAATTCTGTAGGGCAGGCTATAATCCAGAGGCTCTAATGAAGGTCCTAGATAAATTTCTCAGAAGATGCTGTCTGTCCTAAGTAGAGATGGAAATTCTCTCTCAGATTACTGAAATCACTTTTCCTTTTAAAGCTGTCAACTGATTGGATGAAACATCCAACTCCTTGCTGACTGAAATCTCCTCAGTTGATTGTAGGTGTAATCAGCCATAGATGCAATCAAGCACTGATGATTAAAATCCATGGAGAGTGCTTGTATTACAATGAACCCAGCACTAGCTTGACCAAACAACTGGGCACCATTACCTGGCTGAGTTGACACACTTACTTAACCATCACACTCATGGATGGACTAAAGCATGAGCAAGTCAAATCCATTTTTGTGGGGCCATCTGTTCCTATAACCTTGTCTTCTGAGCTTGTTTAACTGCAGGTCACATAACCTAAGCATGAGCAGAAAACAGACTCTTGTCTTTTAGATGATCTTTGAGACAACAGAAACAAAAATTGGA
>JAQZBX010080850.1:0-13758 GCA_029593785.1 Cabassous unicinctus | reverse complement strand
ACCTCATTCCACAAAGGATTAGATGTAGTTTACAGGAAATGAACAATGCATTAGTGAAATCTATATACTGAATAAAATTAGGACTAAGGAAAGGACCAATCAGAATAGATTGTGAAGACTACAAGGTCTTATCCACCTGAGATATTGGTGGCAAATGTGTCTCTGAGTTTACTGGTGGCAGATAGCAAAAGGCACTACATTTCCTATGAAGCCAGATGAGAGCACAAAAAGGAAAGTGGTATGGTGGGAGGAGGAGGGAGAACATAGCTGGTGGGGCTATGTTAGTGAACCCTGGCTTACATTTCACCTTGGTCCAATACTTTAGGGGTGGAGAGGAAGCACTCATTTTGAAAACCCAACTGTGTGGATGGCCACACCTGCTTTGTCCAGCTTTCCAAGTTGAGCCTCAGCAAACCAAGATGATGGACCCACCTTGAGGAACCCCGGCCTTGTTGCCCCTCTTTCACCTTCTACCTGTGAGAGATGCATCCCCCCCTACAGTCAACTTTCTGGGTGAATGATAAGGTTGGAGACATTCTAGACAAGTTTTGTTTTATACCCTTGTATTTACATGTCTGATCTAAACTTCAGCTGAAGCTGAGGTTCCAATCTCAGCCTTCAAATGGTTCATTCTTTTGGAATGTGGCAGATGATTGGAGTCCAATTCATTTTGTGATCTTTGTTAATTACAGAAGGGCCATTGTTCCAGGGGCAGAGTTACTCACCAGGGTGAGCTGAAGTGGCGTATCTGGACAGGCCTACTCGGCAGCCAACCATCCAGGCAACTGTGACTGCACTTGTTTGCTGGTTTCTGCCTTGCCTTGATTGCCTATCCTTTAACAAGATGCTGTGCCAAAGAAAGAACAAGCCACAGGAATTCCAGCCCCTTGAAAAGCTAAGCAACTCTTTTCCAGCAAGGTGAAACATAGTGGTTTTGAAGTCTCTTTTAGCAGCAGAAGAGGAGCTGGGCAAAGTGTGCTCTTCCAGGCTCCCCATGGTGATCTCAAGGCAGCTCAGAACACAGTTACAATTGTAAAACCCAGAATTCCAGCAATCAACTGTGTGCATCCATACAAGGGGATACTACTCAGCAGTAAAAAAGAGTGACCTACTAATGTACTCTGCAATATGGATGATCTCAAACACATTTTATTCAGTGAAAGAAGTCAGCCATAAAAGAGTAGCTAATGTATGATTCCATTTATACCAACTCCTAAAACCTACAAAACTGGGCAAAAGTGATAGAAATCTAAACGGTGGTTGCTCACAGACATGGATTTGACTGGAGGAGAAATGAGGGAACTTTCTGGGGTGATGGAAACAGTCTATCTTTTGATTGGGGTGGTGGTTACAGGGCCATATGTATATTTGTCAAAACTCATCAGATTGTACATGTGATCTGTGCACTTCTCCACAGGTGAATTTTGCCTCTGTACTAGATGGATAGAGTCTCCCCAAAGTTCATGTCCACCCAGAACCTGTGATGTGACCTTATTTGGAAATAGGGTGTTTGCAGATGAATCAAGTTAAGATGAGGTCATAGTGGATTAGGGTGGGCCCTAAATCCAATATGACTGGTGTCCTTACTAGAAGAGGGAAATTTAGACACAGAGATGTAGACACAGAGGAAGAACACCATGTGACAAGAGAGGCAGAGATTGGAGAGATGCATCTGCCAGCCAAGGAATGCCCAGACTGGCAACCACCGGAAGCTAAGAAGCAAGGAGGGGGCCTTCAGAGAGAGCAGGGCCCTGTGGACACCTTGATTTCAGACTTCTAACCTCCAGAATGGTGAGATAGTAAGTTTCTGTTGTTTTAAGCCACCCAGTTTGTGGTATTTTGTTACTCAGCCCTAGGAAGCTAATACAACCTCCAAACTTAAACAATATGTAATAAAATGGATATGTAATTATTGATATCGGAAGTTAATCATAGTGCATTGCTTAATTAAAAGCAGGTTTGAAAAATCTTGTGCTGTGCAAATACCCTTATTTTATAGATGAATATGTATAGCAAATAAGATTAAAAAAAAAAAAAGTCACCTAACTTAGTTTGTAGGCCTCATTACTGCTGAGTGTAAAATGAGGTCAAATTTGCAATTCCCCAAATGAGGGAGATTGCTAGATCTTAGCTCCTCATTCCCAAATCACTTCTGCCCACTCCAAAGTGTCTTCCAAGAATTTCTGGAAGTCTTTAGAAAAGATACCACCATGTGCCCACAAACCATTGCATCTGTGACCATCACTGCTGAGGATCTATGGGATTTTCCTCTGTCCCCAGTCCCTCTGGCTATTGTCCCTGCCCTCCAAACCACCAGAGGGAGCCAGTTCCCCAGAACCCCTGTGCCAAGAGCGCCTCCTACAGACGCTGCCTCTTCCCAGCAGGGCTCAGTTCTAGGCAGAGGTGGGGAGAGCATGTTTTCCTACCTCCCTTGTACCCAGGAAGCCTCACTCTGCTTCGGAGCGCCTTTCTGGAACTTCAGGGTGGTTCCCTGGACCTATGGTAGGGCCTTCCTTCCAGGACAACAGCCAGTGCAGAATTGTTTTCAGTGATCAAGGGCCATTGGGCCACGATAATGGTGCCACTATACTGATTTTGCATGATTCTCATTCTTTCAGACTAAAAACAAGGTCAGGGTTTTGGCCACTGCTGACTTGGGCTTGAGCCGCAGGTATGGGCTGTCTGCAGTCTACTGCGGTGGCCTCTGATCTACAGCACCAGACGTCCTGTACCCTCTGCACACCCCTCCTCATCACTGACACCCAGAGCAGTCGCCCCACCCCTTCTATGGGCCCCAGGCCACGTGGCAGTCAGTCCCCAGGGATAGCCTTACCCATCTCCTGGAGGGATTTAAAGACCTTTGTGCTGCAATGCCAATGGACCTTGCCCTCAATGTCCTCTCTTGCATTCTATGGGCATGGTGACATCATGCTCTCCCAAGTTGGTCTTAAGCCTTGCAGGACAAGGGACTGGCTGTGCGAATGGAACCGCGCTTCTTGCTACACCCAAGGGCCCTTCCCTCATCCTCCCTGCTGGTGGCAGTTTGTGAGAGTCAAAGTTTCATTGAAAGATCCCATTCTAGGCATGCAGGGATTTCAGCCGAGAAGACATGATTGGTAGATGTTTTTCTAAGTTTTTGCTATAAAAATCCTATCAGTAAATTTACCATGACCAGAAAACAAGTTATACACATTTTTTTCTGCATACTCTGGACAAGATGCATCTGGGTCATCACAGGAACAGCCTTTGAGAGAGTGATTGACAGCCAGGTGGTATGATGAGTAAAGATGGAACCAGAATTAAATAGACAGTATTTTGGAACTCAGAGGTAACACGATCTATGCTGTCTAAATACACGTAGTTCCAAAGAGCCATGGGACTGTGTGCGGCGTTGTTTTAGGTGCTGGGACATTACAAAGACTCTTCAGTTGCATTGATTAATAAACAAATGAGGTAGTATCTCTCTTCTACCCACTAATCTAAATCCTCATTGATAAATCACTGTATTCACATGGACCCAGGAATTTTGTAATATATATTTTTTATAACAAATTGCTTATATAAACAGGGGCCCCACACAAAGAATTTTGCCTGGGACCCCACACATGCTAGGGGTGGCCCTGGTATCTTCTCTTACTTGTGCCAAGCTGGTTCGCTTGGGCCTAGAAGCAGCTGCCCACAGCCAGTCCCTCAGTCTCTATGAAACCATTCCCTCAGCTTCTGCCCTCTGCTCCTCAGCTCCTGCGAGGGATTCTCAGCACCGAACAGCCCGTTCTGGTGGTGTACTCTTCCTCAAGGGTAAATGGAAGTCTATACCTCCAGAGGCCAAGAAGTCTGGCACCTTTAAGACAATAATCATTTTTTCCAGGCTTTTAGCCCCAGCCTGTACCCACCCTGCCTCCTTTCCTGTCATTCCAGTTTTAAAACTCTTAAGGTTCAGGCTCAGCCTTGCCACCTTACACCAACCTTAACCACATTATTAGCCAGATTGTGTCTTCTATCACTGCTTCCCTCAGGTTTGACAGTTGATCTGACAGAATTCCAGACCAATCTGGACAATTCCATGAGGTGACAATTGCCCCCTTCCTTCCTGCTGAGAAAGCCTACCATGAACAACTTTCCGTAGTAGACATCACCCATGCTTGCTTTCAGCCAGCCAACCAGATGGTGACATGAGACCGTTGCCATGGTAAATACTTGACTTGCTGTCTATTGTACTGCAGCGATGTGGTTCCCAAAAATGGCAGTGCTGCCATTGCTGCCATCAAGACCAAGTGTAGCATCCAGTGTGTAGACTGGTGTCCCACTGGCTTCAAGGTCCACATTAATTACCATCCTCCCACTGTGGGACCTGGTGGAGATGCTGCTGAGGCCTGGGCTTGCCTGGACCACAAGTTGACCTGGTGTATGCCAAGCGTGCCTTTGTTCACTGGTACATGGGGGAGGGGATGGAGGAAGGAAAGTTTTCTGAGGTCCAAGTGGACATGGCTGCCCTTGAGAAGGATTTGAGGAGGTTGGTGTGGATTTTGTTGAAGGAAAGGGTGTGAGAGAAGGAGAGGAACCCCAGTACCTCTTTCCTTCAGCCCTAGAGCATGTCACCCTCCCAGCACTTTAGCTTCTACGTCAGCCAACAGGCGTTTAAGCTCTCTGCTCCCTCCGCTTAGATAGTCTTTGCTCTAAGCTGTGGTCATGTCTTATTTCTCCACGTGTATCTGTAAAGTTTTCCATCATGTCTTAAGATAAAGGCTTTAAGAAAAGTTAAAAACAAAAAAACAAAACACTGATTTCAAAAACTGATCACCATCTCGTAAGATGGATAACTTGGACAAGACTCTTAACTGAAGGTTTGACTTCCTTTCCTGTAATATAAAGACAACTCCCTTTATTTTGTACAAATTCGTTTGAGAATTAAGTGTGTTAACACTGAAGCACCTACTCCAGTGCGTGGCAGTTTCCTTATCTTTCTTCACTTTAGCTATAGCAATTTAAATTGCTTCTCCTCAGGTGATATCTGCCTGTTTGGATCATGAAAGCCACTTTGCCAGAAGGTGGTTTAATTTCCTGGACTCATCTGGGTCAGTCTCTGGACCATGTGCTAGCAGGGATGCAGGATCAGGGGTGTAGCTACAAGTTCAGGGTGAAGATGAATCCAGACTGATCATTTCCCTAAAGTCTTCAGAGTCAGAAGCAGAAAAAACACTGCTAACTTAGGTGGTTCAAAGCAAAGCACACGAAACGTTCAAACAACTGCTAATGAAAGTTCAATGAGGAGAAAACAATTATGTTTTGGAAAAATGGACTTTTCTATTAATATGGATTTCCCCAGCTGGAGAACATGACCGCTATGGTGTATGTTTTTGCTACTATCTACCTTGTACTAGCAGCCTAAGACTAGCATTTTGACAGCCTCACATGGTTGACTTGCATTCTTACTAGCAATGGCAATAATTACAATGACCATTTATTGAGGACTTATTATTTGCCACATATTATTTATTTATTTAATGTCAGGTACCATTCTGAGAATATAGTAGTAAGGAAAACAGGTAACTTCCTGGCCTCACAGTCTAGTGGTATTGTTTTTAATCCTAATAACATTTTGAGCTAGATATTATCATTGCCGTTTTTATAGATATTGAGTTCATATCTAACTAAAACCCTGAACTTCTTTTCACCTGAACAGCTAAGAAATCAGGTCTCTCCATCCTGAATTTGATTGTAAATTCAGGGCTTCATCTAATTAGTTAAAATTAAAAAAAAAATTTTTTTCTTTGAATCTCAATTTACAAAAAAGTTTCAAAAACAGTATTGTTTTACCCTGAAACAATTGAAAGTAAATTTATTACATGATGCCCCATCATGTCTCAATACTTTGTTGTGTGTCCTACATTCAAGGATGTTCTTTTACATAACCACAAATGACCATGGAAATCAGTAAATTAAGATTGATGTATTGCCACTGTCTGATTCTGATTCAAGTTTTGCCCTTTGTCCCAAATATGCTCCTTACAGTAAAGGATTCAGGTCACGGTTGTGCTTGACACTTAGTTGATGAATCTCTTTAGTTTTCTTCATTTGGAACAGTTCTTCCAACTTTCTTTGACACTTTCGAAGTGCCATTTATTTTGTAGAATTCGGGTTTGTCTTCACAGAAATAGATTCATGTTATGCATCTCAGGGAGAAATATCATAGAAATGCTTTTCATTGCAGCTCATCAGATTGTACTCGATTTCCATTTGTTCCATTACTGGTGCTGTCAACTTTGACCATTTGATTTAGATGGTGTCTGCAAGGTTTCTACACCATAAATTATTATTTTTCCCTTTGTGATTTTAAGTACTTTGGGGGGAAGTACTTTGAGATTTTGTAAAAATACACTTTCCATCAAACAGTCAAGTCATTCTTTCATTTATTTATATCAGGATACAGTCATTAATTCCCAAATTTATCCAGTGTTTTATAATCCATTACTATCATTATTTTGAAGCTCAAATTATCCCAGTTATGGCCAGTGTGAGCTCCCTAAAGCTCATTTTTGCCTTCTTTTGACATGTCCTCATCGTCCTTTGAGCATTGTGTGCTTTCTGGCGTAAGTGTTCCAGGAACACACGATTGTGGGGGCTGGCAAGTCTGACCATAGGGCAGGCTGCATTCCGTAGGGCAGGGAAATCCTGGTAAGAGTGATGTTGAAGCCTTGAGTCCGAAATCCCTAGTGGAGGCCCGCAGCATGGAAACTCAGAAAGAAGTAAAGGTTGCAATCTTGAAGCAGAATGTCTTCTTCCATCTGGAACCCTCAGGTTTTTGCTCTTAAGGCCTCCAACCCATTGGATGAGGCCCACACCATTATCAAGGGTGATCTCCCTTACTTAAAGTCAACTGATTGCAGATATGAATCCCATCTACAAAACACCACCACAGCAACATCTTGGCCAGTATTTGGCCAAACAACTGGACATACCCAAGTTGACACATAAAATTAACCATCACACTCCCCATCCCTCTAACTTGATATGGAAACAGGCTGAGACCCAGTCATGAACTTGGCAGAGCCCTGACTCAGGGCACATATGCTTTCTACCACACACCCCATGTTCCAGGAACCCTCCTCACAGCCTGGCCAAGGGAGACCCACTGCCACAAGCAAAGAGAAATAAATATTACACAGAAGAGCAAGGGGGGAATTGGAGCCAGGTCAGGATCAAGCTCCATCTCTCGTTTCTTAAGGTTGCATCAGGGTCAGGGTGGAGGCGGAGGGGATCTTTTCAATAAGCCCAGGTGATCTTACTAGACACTGTGGGAGGACAGGAAAGAAGACTAGGAAGGAGGACCAGGCTGAGTGGATGGGCAAACCAGTGTTGACAGTTCTGTCTGGAGTCACTGGGGCTGTTGTCCATCAAGGATGGAATTCAAGAAGGCAGATAAGCCCTACATTCTCAATGATAGTGACAACCATGGATCCCTAATTCTATTAGACTATCCCCAATAGAAGGGGAAGAGATGAGAATGGGCAAAGATGAGAGCATCTCTGGCAGGAGAAGGTGAGGGAAGCAAGGTCACCAGGGCAGAGGCTTGTCTATATGGGGCCTTTGTATGAATTAGGAAAAGGTGTCTCCTCTGGGGAAACAGCCCACTGAACAAGGGATGCTTTTGTGCAAAGAAAAAAAGGATGCAACCCCACACCCGTGTACAGAGCATGGCAAATGCAGCTATGGTTGAATTTTAGCTTCCCCTCATCCCTTTAACAGCACATATTTGTGCAGTTTACAGCCTACACAACTGTCCACTGTGACCCTCAGGGTTGATTCAGTCATTACTGAGAGAATCTGTATTTGCTGCTTTTTCTGAGTGGAGGGATATATACCCTAGGAACTTTATGTTTCCTGCTGAAGATTTTCCCAGTCTGCTTTGAAGCATGAGCTTGGGTATGGAGAGAAAGAGAAGCAGCAGTGGAAGTTCTGATAGGGGGAGGATGAAGTTGTGTGCTACCTCAGGATCTTCCCATACTGAGAAGAGGAAGCACATTCCTGGTCCATGATGGATAAACGCCCACAAGTGGGAGTTCATCACACAGGGAGGGAGAATTGCTGCAACTTCGAGAATGAGGAAGGAGCAGGCAGAGAGCATCCCTGAGGGGCCAAGAGAGAGACTCCTCCTGAGAGGTGGAACAGTTGTTCTTCTCCTGTGACAAGGCTCGGGAGGGCAGTGCCTGCATTCCCCAAGCAGCAGGTCACAACTCTCTGAGCAGGTGTGGAGGGAGAGAGTCAAGATGATTCTTTTTTTTTTTAAGATTTATTTATTTATTTATTTCTACCCCCCGCCACCTTTTTTACACTCGCTCTCTTTTCTCTGTGTCCATTTGCTGTGTGTCTTCTGTGTCTGTTTGTCTTTTCTTTTAGGCCGCACCGGGAACCGATCCTGGGACCTTCCAGAGTGGGAGAGAGGCACTCAATCTCTTGTGCCACCTCAGCTCCCTGGTGTGCTGCATCTCTTATTGTCTCTTCTGTGTCTCTTTTTGTTGCATCATCTTGCTGCTCCAGCTCTCTACAAGGGCCAGCTCTCCACGTAAGCCAGCACTCCGCATGGGCCAGCTCTCTGCTTGGGCCAGCTTGCTGCGTGGGCCAGCTTGCCTTCACCAGGAGACCCCAGGAATCGAAACCTGGACCCCCTATATGGTAGACGGGAGCCCAACTGCTTCCCTCAAGATGACTCTTGAGCAGGAGTGTGACCCATAGCTGACAGGCAGGCCTCAAGGCCTGGGGAGCTTCACTTTCTTTCTCCCAACCCCACTTTTCCTGTCATCTGAGCTAGTGGCTATCTTCGTCAGGCTGCCAGCCAGGGCTTACTCAAGCAGGAAAATTCAGAAGCCCCAGAATCTGACTTTACAACAGACCTCAAAGTCTTGTCACCTGCCTTGGCCCAGCAGGTCTTGACTGCAGCCAACGCATGGATGAGAGAACACAGGAGGGGTGTTTGCGTGTGTGTGTGTGTGTGTGTATGTGTGCGTGTGTAGGGGATGATGTGAAATCCCCATAGATGGAACCCTAGGTACTGCATGTCTTCTTGTCCTTACCTGAAACACTGGGAATACAGCTCCTCAGCTGACGTAGCTACTGGTGGGAATCACCACCTTCTCTCACCTTAGTGTGCTGTGGTGCACGGGTGTTATTGAAGGAAGAGAGAGCTCCTATTCAGGAGCTGCCCCCAGTCCTGGGGTGAGGGCTCTGCAGGTGGACTGGAGGGGTCCGACCTTCAGTGAAGCAGCTTCCAAGCTGAGGCCCCAGACTGAATTCCACTGAAGGGTGGGAGTCCCACAAGGACCTCCTCCCCATTGCTCATCTAATCCCTTTCCTCCAGAACGCCCTGCCTCCCTCTGCCCCATCCTTCACCTCCTCGCTCCTGCTCCTGAACCACTCCAGCCCTTAGTGGCTGCTGGGTGATATGGAAATGAGCAGGGGCAGAAGGCTGGGATCCCAGCTCTCCCGGAGAGTTAAGGACCAGGTGCTCCCCTTTCAGGGGCATTTCAGTGAGAAGTCACTGTGTGCAGCAGACAGTCCCTGGGGAGGGACTCCTCTTCTCCTCCCTCTGGAATCTCTCCCTCATAGTAAGATTCTAAGCCCCCTTCCTTCAGGAATTCTTCGGCCCAAGGAACAAAGGCCCCCAGAGCCTCAGGCTTGGCGTGGTGTCCAGTCAGGGCCAGTTGACTAGGTCTCCCTAGAGATGTCGGTGGAAGCTCATAACCCCACTGTGTAAGCCTGGCTCCCCGGAAGCAAGCCTTGAGGTGAGGGTCTGTGCACAGTGGTTATAAGGCAGGGCTCCCAGGAGAAGTGGGGGGGCTGGACCAGGAGGGGACGGCGCCAAGCAGGTGGGCGCTCCCAGGCACAGCCCGCACCATCCTGGCCCCATGAGGAGCGAGTGTTGCAGCAAAAGTGACACTTCAGGGTTTGTACTCTCCTGTGGCAAGGGAGCTGAGCTTTCCTACTCGTCAGCCATTGGCTACAGGTGACCGTGGGGGCTTATAAATTTCCAGCACTTTCTGCTCTCTGAAGGGTAGAGTGACTCCATTAGCCCCAAAGCAAGCCACTCCGGAAGCCACAGGCAGGCTGTTCAAAGCAAAGCCCCAGGAGGAGGGATTTGAGAGGATCTGGGCGGAGGGTGTACAGCGTTTGTGGAGGGGAAGTGGTTTCTGCGGCCCCCAAGGAATCAGCTGAAATAAGCCAAGGCTGGGAGCAGAAGAAAAGGGCTCCGACACTGGTGGCAGGGCTGGTGGGTCCAAGTGGAGAGATTGGGTACAGTTTTGAGATCAATACAGGTATCCCCAATAATGCCTCTCAAAATCAAGCACTTTGTAGAACTAATTGAATTTCATCGCAGAATTCAAGGCCTTCTTTTCTAGCACTATCACATTTCTCCTTCCCGATCCACCCCTCCCCCTTCCTCTTATTTCCTGGTTAGGTTTCCTATCTTATGGATTTTTATTCTTTGAATTCCTATATCACATGCCATTTGTACCACTCCAAAGGCCCTTCATACTGCCTTGGCATCTTTGTAGGGGTAGCTCAGGATAGTGGTATGAGCACAGGCTTTGGAAATGGACTTGGATTCAAAGCTTCACCTATATGACCTCTGGCAAGTTACTTAACTTCTCTGAGCCTTGTTTTCCTGGGTAGAATATCATAATAGTATTACCTACTTTAGGTGTCCTGTGAGGACTAAAATGGGCAATCTGTGTAAACACTAGCCATACTCCATGCATATCAGCTATTGTTTTGAAATGATTGTTGCTAGTCTTGTGTGCAGACATGGTTTCCATACTGTACTACAGTCACCTTAAGGTCAGGCACCATCTAGAGTGCCTTATATTCTTAGTAGGAGCTCATGTATGTGTGGAGTTTGCATGTAGAAAAATCTTGGCAAGGAGACAATGGGTTTGAGTCCCCAGAATAAGCTTAGCAACAAAGCCCAGGACTCACGTGCTCCTATCACTGGACCTTCTTTCCCGATTGCAGAGCTGGAATTGTCAATGGTCTGGCCCTGGTGTCATCCCTGCTTTTTTCACCAAGAATCTGATGAGGAGGCCCTGGGCAGCTCTCTGTGAGCAAAAATAAGGCCACATAAGAGAAGTAGGTGGAAAACAAGGCTGAAGATCTCCCCAATCTGGGTGGGCAGTATGGAAGGCCCCTATGTGATCAGCTCTCTCCAGTGCAGCTGTGGGCCCCAGTCTCGGCTTGTCAGACAGCAAGTGGGTTTTACTCTGTGTTTCCAGGCCAGCCCTCACTGACTTGGGCATGACTCAGTCCTGGGTGTGGTCACTCTAGCTTCTTTCTGAGTTGGTCTTATTAGAGCCTTCCCAGTTCCCAGGCTGGCTTCACAGCTTAGAGCCCTGGCTTCTCACTCTTTCCCCTGCCAAGAAGAATGGGGCTGAGCATGCACTGGGTCTGCTCAGTCCACTGGCTGCGGCTTCAGCCCAGGTGGGAAGACAAGGCTTCCTTCATCTGCAGGCCCTGCCCAGTGAGGGACAGAGGGTGCTCTTATGGAGCTTTGGTCAAAGGGGGAACAAGGATGCAATATCACATGCACCTTGCTGAGAATGAGCAAAGGGATCAAGGGGCACTGCATGAGTAGCTCACATGGGCAGGGGAGTGGAAGTGTTGGTGGCAGGAGGTTGATCTCCCCGAGGAGGTTCCAGCCATTTTGGAAGAACCTCAGACCCCAGGAAAACCACGACCTGCCAGCAGGGATAAGCCCACAAAAATGAGACAGCTGCAGCCAGATGTTTCACACATGCTCAGGGTGAGCAGAACTCCAGGTGACACACACGCACAAAACTCTCACACTTTCGCATACCTACTCGCACCCACTCACCTATGCTCTCTCTCAAACACACACCTGCACACACAAGATGGAGGATAAAGGATGGCCACTAATACAATCCTTTAACTCCCAAGTTCTCAGAAACCCAAGTCTCTTTCTACATCCAGTGAGGCTGGTCTAACTTAGACAAGCCTATTCCAGATATTTGTGCCAGAAGGATGGAGAAATACAAACTCTCAAGACCTTCTAGGAAGAGCAGGAAGTTGAGACTGTGGGGGAGGCAGCTCAGGTAGATATAGCAAACCTTTTGCAGGTCATGGACAACATTCGAAATCTGATGAAAGCTAAGGGGCACTCTGTCTTTAAAGACGTGCACTTGGAGCATATCAACGCAAATAGTGTATATATTTCAGGGGGTCATGGATCCCTCCCTCCCCAAGACTTATCTATCAGCACCAGGATAAGTCATCCTATTCTGGAGGATTCAGCCACAAGGAACAGAGCTGCACAAAGGCAAAACACAAACAGTGCTGGTCCCACCAGCTCCCACACCAAGTGTCCTGAGATGAAGAATGTCACCCTGAGACTTAGAGAATGACAGGTGACAATGTTGACCAGTGATACATCCCAGAGAAACCGTCCTTCCTAGAACACTTGCTTCCAAGGCCTCCAGGAACTTTCTCAGAAGCCCCCATTAGGTTCCAGATCTTCGGGTACCACATTCCTGGACCAGTGGAAGAGCAGACCTGGAGTGGCCGGATGAAGCATTCTGGGGTGACAGTCCCCAGAGTAGCAAATAGGAAACCAACCTACTGTGGTGAGTTTCCCTGCCCTGATGGAGGAGGCAGGACAGGAACAGTGGAAGTGTAGAGGAAAAACAATCCCACACCAGTGCCCTGCATGGGAGCTCAGGCTCAGAAGGTATTGTGACATAAAGTGCACACTGGTTGTGCCACTGATGATGCAGAGTCTCTGAAGGTGAACCTGAGGGCATGGGGATTGGTGCAGCCATGTGCTTGACCTTGCTCGGGCCGTTCTTCCATTCTTTCAGGTAACATTTATTAGGTTCCCATGATGTTCTAGCCACTGGAAATATAGGGAGGCAATGACACAGCCCAGTCCTATTGGGGAAGCAGAGACCTGAACTGAACATTACGGGACGGTGTCATTTGGTAGGTGCAAGCCCAGTGCTCTCTGCAAGTGTCAATCACACTGCTTGAAATCTGCTGCAGTGAAGGAAAACCGTGTGAAGCTGGTGCAGGCATGGCCCAGACTAGGGCTCTCAACCTTGGCTGCAGGTTGGAATCACCTTGGAAACTTTTAAAACTTTCAAGGACCAGGATATACCCCAGACCAAGCATATCAAAATCTTTGGGAAAGTCCCAGCCATCAGCATTTTTAAAGGTCCCCAGGTGATTCCAATGTGTAGCTGTGATTGAAAAGCACTGGCCAGAGCTTCACAGCCCTCTGTCATGTGGTCTGCTCCAAAGAGTCCCCCTTGATGGGACTCAACTTCATGGCTGAGGAATCCAGGACCTTTGGAGTCCCCTTAGGGCACAGCTACATCAGGAGATGGACAGTGAGTAAGTTGACTTTAAAATAAAGCTTTCTAAATATTGTGTTATTTTCATGCAACTCAGGCATCTGCCCATCACTAGAATCTTCAATTTCTCCAAGCTCTGAACACAAAGAGGGAACATGTTTTCCTCGCTTACATCTAAGGCCCAGAATCAACTCTTCCAGGATTGAGAACATCACTTTCCTTCAGAGGAAATTCTCTTTCCAACCCCACTTGAAAACATATGATCTGGTCCTTTGGTCCTAGCAAGGTAAGTATCATAGTTTATGGAACATTTCCCAATATTCCAGCAACTGTGTGGGATGTGGACTTTTGTTGGTATTGGAGTGGAGGAAATGATTCAAAATCTCATAGAACCAGTAGAAAA
>JAQZBX010080849.1:0-13724 GCA_029593785.1 Cabassous unicinctus | reverse complement strand
GTTACCAGAGATAAAGAGGAACGTTACATAATGATAAAAAGATCACCTCACCAAGGAGAAATAATGATCCTAAATGTATATGCACAAAACAACAGAGCTTCAAAATTCATGACGCAAACACTATTAGAGATGAAGGGAGAAAAAGGCAAACTCACAATTATAGCTGTAAACTTCAACACCCCCTCTCCATAATAGAGCCAACAGAGAGAAAAACATCAAGGATATAGAAGAATAGAAGAACATCATCAACCAGCTGTATCTAAATGACATTTATCAAACAGTCCACTGAACAATGACAAAATAAAACATTGTTTTCAAGTTTACATGAACATTCACCAAGATAGATCATTTAGTGGGTCATAAAACAGAACTTGACAAATTAAAAAAAATTGTAATCCAACAAAATATGTTCTCAAACTATAGTAGAATTAAACTAGAAATCAATAACAAAAATATTAACAGGAAAATCTCTAAATACTTGGAAATCAAACAACACAATTTTAAATAATCCATAAGTCAAAGAGGAAGTCTCATGGGAAATTAGAAAACATTTTGAACCAAATAGAAATAAAAACACAATATATCAATATTTGTAGGATTCAGATAAAATAGTGCTTAGAGGGAAATTTATAACATTAAAGCCTCACATTAGAAATAAGAAAGGTCTAAAATCAAGAAGCTAAGCTTCTGCCTTGAAAGACTAGGAAAAAAGAAAAAAAATTAAACAAAAACAAGAGGAAAAAAAGTGAAAAGAACAGAAATCAATGAAATAGAAAACAAAAATAATAGAGAAAATCAATGAAACCAAAAGTTCTTTCTTTGAAAAGATTTTAAAAAGTAAACCTTTTCCAATACCATCTATAGACTCCGTAGACATGAAATAGAAAATAAGGAGATACTATGAACAACTCTATGCACATAAATTTAACAATTTAGATAAAAACGGACCAATTCCCTGCAAACCACGAACAACCAAAGCTCACCTGAATTATTGAATTTTAACTCAATAATTCAATTGAATGAGCCTATAAGTATGAAAAAAAAAATCTTTTTCCTAGTTAAAAAAACCTTCCGAAAAAGTAATCTACAGTGCCAGATGGTTTCACTGGCAAAATTCTACCAAACATCTAAAGAAGATGTAATACTAATTATACGCAATCTCTTTCAAAAAATAAAAGAGAAAAGAATGTTTCTCTAACTCAAGGCTGAGACCATCATTGCCCTGATACCAGAATCAAGCAAAGAGCACAAGAGTACAAGAAAAGAAAGCTACATACCAACATGCCTTATGAATGAAGACATAAAAATCCTCAGCTAAATATTAATAAATTGAATACAAGAATATGTTTCAAAAATAATACACCATAACCAGGTGGCATTTATTCTAAGAGTGCAAGATTGGTTCATTATTGGAAAAGCAGTCAATGTAAGTCACCATATTACTATCTAAAGAAGAAAAACTACATGTTTATATCAATGGTTGTAGATAAATCATTTGACCAAATTCTACAAATATTTATGGTAAAGATTTTCAGTAAGCTAGGAATAAATAGAAAGATACTTTCTCAACTGATAAAGGGCATCTACAATCTCCTAAATTAATTAAATCTCACATAATTTTTAATGGTAAAAGACTGAATTCTTTCCCCCCTAAGACTGAGAATAAAGCAAGATGCTCACTCTAGCCATCCTATTCAATACCATATTGGAAGTCTTAGTGTGATAAGGCAAGGAAAAGAGATAAAAGACATACATTTTAGAAAAAAAGAAAAAAAGCTGCCCCTTTTCTACACAGAAAACCCCAAGGAATTTACAAAAATATCCTAGAACTGATAAATGAGATAAGCAATGTCATAGGACACAAGGTCAATACAAAAATCAACTGTAGGGGGGCGGATGTGGCCCAAATGGTTGGGCATCCGTCTCCCATTTGGAGGGACCCAGGTTCAATCCCCCGGACCTCCCGGTAAAAAAAAAAAAAAGTCAATTGTATTTAGATATACTAACAATGGATAACTAGAAATGGAAATAAAAGAATACCATTTAAAATAGCTCCCCAACCAACATGAAATCTTTAGGTATAAATCCAATCATGGGAAGCAGCTGTGGCTCAATTGGATGGGCGACCGTTTGCCATATGGGAGGCCCCGGGTTTCGCTTCCTGGGGCCTCCTGGTGGAGGCAAGCTGGCTTGCACGGCGCAGCAAGCTGGCACGGCAAGATGACGCAACAGAAGGAGACAAGCAGACACAAAGCAAATGGACACAGCGAGCACAAGCAGCAAGGGGGGATAAATAAATAAATAAATCTTTAAAATAAAAAAAAATCCAATCATGTACAGGTTCTATATGCTGAAACCTACAAATAGCTGGTGAAGGAAATTTTTTAAAAGACCCAGATAAATATAAAGGCATACCATGTTCAAGGATTGGAAGGCTCAATACAGTAAAGCTGCCAATTCTCCCAATACTGATCTTGAAATTTAACACAATTCTAATCAAAATCTCAGCAGGATTTTTTGTTGATACAGACAAGCTGATTCTAAAATTTATATGGAAAGCAAAGGCATTACACTAAGTGAAAGAAGCAAAAGAAGCCAGTCTAAAATGTTCACATAGCGTATGAGTCCATTTACGTAACATTCTCATAAAGACAAACTACAGTGATAGCAAATCAGTGGATGCCGGGGGATAGCAGTTGGAGGAGGAGGGTGTGACTGTAAGGGGATAGCAGAAGGGAGGTTTTGGGGGTGATGGGAGCTGTTCTGAATAGGGTGGGGGGTACATTAACCTATGCATATGTTAACTTCTATAGAACTGAACACTAAAGCAAAGTCAATTTTACTGTACGAACATTTAAAAAAAAGAAACAGTAACAGAAAAAAGGTGACCCAGCTTCTGACCGGCCATCTCTTTGGAGCCATGAGCCCCCATGTGAGAATCCTGCTACCCTGCAGCCACCATGCTGGAGAGACCACTTAGCGGTCGAGATGCCTGGGGAGCCCCAGCTGTTCCAGCCGAACCTGCTGGAGTCTTCTCAGCACCAGACTGTGTGAATGATGACTTTTGGTAAAGTTCAGCCTTAGCTTTCAGTGAGAAACCCCGAGTGAGGACCACCTGGCTGTGTCCCTTCAGTGCCCTGAAACAACCTCAAATCCTTTTAGGGATCAGGTGGAGTGTAAATAATGAAACAACATGAAATCGAAAGTGATTGAGGTCATAAGCCCCGGCACTGTGACAGCTCCACCCCACCTGGCTCCCCAGGGGTATAGTGAGGCAGGCCCTGCCCCTTGTCCCAACCACGGGCATGTGCAAAGGCCACGGGGCTCAGGGACTGTGGTTTCCACCTATCCTGATGCCTGGCGCTAGCCAGGCTCAGAGCAAGGGCTCAGTAAGTCCTTACAAAGAATAGAGGACTGCTGTCTTATTTAAAAGACCCAGATCAGAAAGGCAAAGCAATTCAATCACAACTTCCTATTCAGAGTAATGCCTTTTGAAATAGTACAATAAATTAGTAAAAGAAATGTGCTTAAGGTGAGAAAATTCAAATAGCACAGAAAAGGACAAATTAAAAAGTGAAAACTTCTCTCCTTTCATTCTCCAGGCCACCTTTGCCAGGTGATCACTGCTGATTCTTTCGTGGGATTGCTTCCTGAAAAAACATAAGCCAATCCCTACCTACACTCCTATAAATCTTCCTGTTTTAAACATCCACTATAGGGTAATACCAGGCACCATGCTCTGGACCTTGCTTTAGGTTATATATATATAGATCTGCACCGTCTTTTTGTATGGCTTATAATATTCCATTGCTGATCACTGAGGGGGGCTGCTACAGGGATGGGCCAGCGAGCAGGGAGGGGAGACAGCTTGGGCTCTGCTGTGGTCATGCCATACGCAAACCTTGAGGTCCCAATATGCCAAGGCCTGGGCCAAGTGCTTCCTCATTCACCACCTCACTGAGCAAATTGGTGACAAATATGGTTTCTGTGCCCAGTCTTCATGGGTCTGAATCCCAGCCCTAGCACCCCACCAGACGTGAGAATTTGGACAAATTAATTCTCTGTGCCTCAGTTTCCTTCTCTACAAAATGGGGCTGCACCAGTTAGGATTCAGTCTGGAAGGTGGGGAACTAGTTACAAGGCATGGAAGAGCTAAGATACCAAACAAGGGTAGTGAGAAAACACAGAGGTTAGCAAAAGGAGGAAAAAAACGTTGCTGCCATCCCTAGGGCTAAGGGACAAATTGGGAGCCGGCATTTCCAGAGCCCAGGAGTCAGGGCCATCTGGCAGGAGCCATTACCGTGGAGGAGGCAAGGGAAACTGGGCAACTTAGTTTGTAGAAGTGTATAAGGTAGTGCAGAGCAGGTGAATAGAAATGGGGTGGGGGAGCCTGGGACTCCAAACAGCCAGGGCACATGGCCAGTGGGATACGAACAATAGTATCGACAGCTTTACTCATGGAGTTGCCATGAGTTAATGGTTCAAAAAATGCCTGAGACTTATATGGCTATGTAGGGACTAGCTGCTCTTACTGACTCCTAGGAATGAAAATACCCTATGCTAACAGACAAGAGGCAAAAGAAGGCTTGGAGAAACTGATTGACTTGTCTAAAGTCACACAGCTGGGAATGTCTTTATAATAAGATAAACCAGACATGATGGAAGGCAGCACAAAATTCATATGCATTATTCCGTTCAAATTTGAAGCGTCAAAGACGCTGACTCCGAAGGCCTTGATCATACAGCTGACTTGAAGGCTGAGATGTACTTGGATTTCCCACAAAGACATTTAGCAGTAAGGAGCCTGCATTCATTAGGAGGTATTCTCCACAAGAGATTTCTGTGTTTTAATCACTGCTATGTCGGCAGAACCTAGAATAGCAGCTGGCATATAGTAGGTGCTCAATAAACATTTGTTGAGTGAATGGAATACAATTGTCAACACAGTGTTCATTCTTGGTGCTCATCAGTTTGCCTGGCTAAAACAAGAATGGCTTATTGGGAGGGTATAGATGGGAGACGGAGGGCTGGGGCATGGGAAGAGCAGGAACTGGGGAAGCTCTGGAAGTGTGTGAAGCAGGAAGCCGGGACCCAGAAACTTCCAAGAGCAGCCTGTTTGGACATGGCTGCTGGGGTCACCGCTGCCTCAGCCATTGCCCTTATGAGAACACCTTCCAAGCCTTCTTGCCATCAGGGGGATGAAAATATCTTGGGGGCCACAGGCTACATCCTGGGAACAGTTAGAAGATTGGGTACCCTGGGCTTCCCTAGGAAGAGGCCACTCTGGGATATGAGACTTGGGAATTAGTCTCCTGCCGAAACTACAATGAGAGAGAAATCATTCCCGAAATTCCCTGTAAGGAAAACCAGAAAACTACCATAAGTCACCACCAAAGAACATGGGTGCCAGGGCCAGACAGTCTGGCATTCTGGTCTAAATTCTTGTCATAAACACCCCGTGCAAACCTGGTCAAGTCACCTATTCTCCCTGCCTCAGGCTTCTGACCTGAAGAATGGGAACAAATTAGTTAAAGGAGCTAATACATGTAAAGGGCTTGGAAGAGTGTCTGGCCAGAGTGAACCGCTCAATGAATGAGGAATGTCATTAATTGTAGGAAGGGGGGTGGATGCCAAGGAGCTCATTTATCAGCTACATAACAAATGCACAAAAACCCCAGGGCTGTGAAATCGAAACACATTTATTTGGCTCCTGGTCTGCAGGTTGGCTTGATGGTTTGGTTCTCCTGGGCTGGGCTGGGCTCACCCGTGCATCTGTGGTCAGATGCCAAGTCACCTGCAGGATGATTTTGCAGCTCTTGGCCAGGCTCTCTCACATTCTGGAGGTCAGCTGGCCACTGCCTGGTCCACAATGGCCTTTACTCTGTGGCATGTGGCTGCAGAAGCCTAGACTTGGAGCTGACAGCATAACTTCTGTGACATTCTAGTGGCTAAGGCTAGACCCGAAGTCAGCCCAGATTCAAGGAGTGGGGAAATAGGCTCCACTTCCTGGTGAGAGGACTTGCTGTCACGTTGCAGACAATGTGTTTTAGGGAGGCATGAAAATTGAGGACATTTTTGCCATCAATTGAGCATGGCTGGAGATGGGAGTAGCGAGCTGAACTGATGGATGTGGTACACAGAGTAATGGGTTGAATGGCGGGAAGCTCGGACTGTCCTCCTAGCTCTGCCTTCGCCCAGGTCTGGCTGTGTCTCCTCACGACTATGACAGCCTAGGCTCAAGCTGAGCTCCTGTGCACCTCTCTGACATCTGACCCCAAGGTGGGAGGCAGGAAAAGCAGCTCCTCCATTTACCTATTGGGCTGTCCTCAGAGACTTCAGCCCACCAGTCTCACCAGTAACTGCCCTCCTCAAAGGTCTCCCTCCTAACTCAGGGCAGACAGCACTTGCCAGGGGACGTTTACCTAACTGTGTTTAACTGAGAGAAGAAGCTTTGCTCAAAAGCTCTGCTGAAGAAAAGGCAACGATCGTATCCTTTTTGTTGTCACACGGACTATTCTCCTTCCCCTTGAGAGGGCAATTTAATGAGTATGGATTTGGGGGAGCTTTACTTGTGGCCTTTGGAGAATTTGGTTGAGAGTAAAGATAAGAAGGGAAAACTTAGGCAAGTCGGAAAGAATGAAATCCCAGCAAAAATAGCTACTCAAGGGGAAAGGGTAGCCATGGAGAGGAAATACTTGACAAATCTGAAAACACACCAATCAGGTGACTCGACTGAGATGAGCACCTGGCTGCGAGGATTTCCCTCGCAAAAGCGGCAGAACAATTATCTTGGGAAATTTTAGGTGGACAAGACGAAAAGGCTTTTACTTCTAAAAAGAGCAGGTGATGCAGATGGACGTCACAGATATCTGAAGGTAAATAAACCAATACCCCCACCATAGCAGTGTTTAACATTTTGTATTTGAGCTCTCAATAGCTGCCAGGCACTGACGTAGACCTACGTATTAGCTCCTCCTCACAACAGTTCTATGAGGTAAAGACTGTTACCACTATTTTTACCTACCAGGCAAAAGAAGCACAGGAAGGCTGACCATCTTACACAAAGTCACACAACTAGTAAGCAATAGAGCTGGACTTGAACTTGGGCAGGCTGGGCCAAAAGTCCAGGTGTTTTGTTATTTTAACTGTTTTTGCTATACCAAGCCTTCACATTTTCTAGAGCCTGCTATGTCTGAGCTGGAAAAGTGGCTCATTTTACCAGTGGGGAAACTGAGGCTCACAAAGGAGTGACCAGTAACACCAAGTGTCGGCAGTCAACTAAAAGTGCAATGATTTTTCCCAGTCCTCTTTGCCTATCTGGTGAACTCTACTTATCTGCCAAAATTCCACTCAAGCATCACCTCCCCTGGGAACCTTCCATGCTTGTTCCAGGCAAATCAGATTCTTCTTCTTCTGGCTTCCACAGAACTAAGTATACGTCCTTATGAGAGTGTTTTCACATGCAATAAGCATGGTTTTTCTTTTTTTTCAGAATTTTTAAAAAAGAAAATTACATAGGTAAAGATGACAAATATCCCACAAACTAGAATTTATGTTTGTTAATTTTATGGCATATTTGCTACATGTATTTTTTAAACAAAAGAAACAAATTATAACAAATAAAATCAAAGCACTCTTTTTTAAATGAAAGAAACAGGTAAAGCATTATAAAGTTGAAGTACCACATCTGCAGTCCACTTTCTCTCTCCCCAACTGGCATGAATTTGCTATGCATCCTGCAGATCCATTTTTAAATTCGTATACATGTATTCACAAATATGTGTGTGTGTGTGTGTCATTTGCGTGTGTGTGTTTATAAGGCAAGGACTGCATTTATTCACCTCTTTCGTGCCAAAATTTAGCAGGACACCTGGCACTCAGTTGGTGATGATGATAATAGTGGCTAACATTTTCTGAATCCTTACCATATGCCAGATCCAGTTCAAAGCTATTTTGTGAGTGTATATGTGTATGTTAACTCACATAAGTTTCTCAGCAATCTTACGAGGTGAGTGCTATTATCAAGCCCAGTTTATAAAGAAAGAAAGAGGCAAGGAGAGGTTAAGTAACTTGCTCCAGGTCAGACAGCTAGGAAGCACGCAGCAGCTATAGCTCAGGCAGACTGACCCTAGAGCCTCACACACATGTGAAATACCACCTCCTTCCAGAAAAGAATAGGAAACATAAATGTACCACTGAACAACAGCAATAAAAAAAATCACCTTGGACAAGACAGAGTTCAAAACAAGCACCCCAAGAAGTCCCTAGTGCTTTCTGCCTGATTATCATCTTCTCCCTGTACCACCCACAGATGTTTAACAATCTAATTTCGCTTTTCTTGGTTTTGAGTTTTATTTGAATGGAATCATTTAGTAAATATTATTTATTGTCTGGACGCTTTGCCTTAACATTGTGCCTGTGCTATGCACCCACAGTGCTGCAGGTGTAGTATCCCATTGAGTGTATATTCCACCATTTATTTGTCCATTCTTCAGTTGGTGGGCATTTGGTTTGTTTCCAGTTTGGGGCAACTATAAAAGCAATGTTGCTTGGACTTTCCGTGCCTCTGCCTCCTAGTGTACGATTGCCCACGTTCCTCTAGGATACATACCTGATAGAAGAAACGTTAGGGCAGGAGATGTGCGCTGGGTCTCGCTAAACCATTTTCCAAGAGCTTGAGCTCTTAACCATGATATCCAACTGCCTGACCAAAAATGTGTATTGAAGAAATAAATGGATTTATATTTTTTAAAGTGAAATAATGAATACATGGAGAGGATTGCAAGAACTATATCAGAGGACAGAAATCCAAGCCTATATCTCCTTAAATATGCATCTCTCTGTGGCACCAGGCTCTGGAGCCTGGAAATAGCTGAAATCAACTGTCCTGGTAGGTTGTAAGGAACATATTCCATCCGGCCAACTCTGCCTGGACGGCATCTGCTGACACAGCAGAGGAATAGATGTGAGCAGTGATTTAGACTTTCCCTCCTGACTACTTCATCCCATCCTCCCCATACCAGCACTGAGGAGGAAAGTCACTGGGAGGCAGTGCAGAATTCTTCACACTGCAGAGAGGCACTGTGTGGCCCTGCCTCACTTTCCCTTTTGCTTTTCTGGCACTATAAACAACCGGGAATTATTGCTGTGAGCCAGACCCAATGACCTCTTGGGGACTGCTCTTGCACCTGCCCTTTCTACCTTTATCCACAATATCCTCAAGTGGACACCACAGGGGTCCCTCTGAATGACCAGGAGGGCCCTTCATTATCCTGCCCAATATGTCAACTAGAGTTGTTTACAAACCCGAGGATTCTCTTGCCAAATGTACAGCCTGGTCCCCAGGCTTTCATGTTATAATGAAATGAATAACAAGCAAGACATCTTAATATCCTATTCTGCTAGAAAGTGAGCTTTTTTCCCTCCTTTTCTCTTAATAGATAAATTAATATCATCAAACATTCTGAAAAGATCCTTTATGAGAACAACTCTCTTGCCAAAAAAAAAAAAAGTTGTATTATAAAACTGGAGAAAATTGTTTCAACTTGTTAAAAGCCCTATTCTCAGCCGCGAATTCAGTTCCTGTTCCCCCCCCCCCACTACCCCCTTCAATTAATTTCACACTAATCCATTTCTTTATCAGGCATTGGAGTGAATGCGTGCAAGTGAGTGATGAGGATGAGGGGGCAGTGGAGGTGTTTGGCTCTGTAATTTTATCCTTGAATTTTGTGATTACTAACAGGACAACTTTTTTAATTTGCTCTTTTGTCTGGATTCCCTGGCTGACAATCTGCTCGGTGAGCTCGGCTTTTTAATCAATCACCTAGATAATCAAATGTCACTGGTTATCTGCTCCGTGTAATTACTTTTGCAATTAAAAATCAACCTCAAGTTGCCTCATCTAATTAGAGGGATGGGCAGATTTTCATCTAGATTGATTTTTTAATAAATATTGACTTAAAATGCCATAATCTCATCATATTCTTTCATTTTCTTTGTACCAAAAATCAAACAAATGGAAGAATTAGCAAGCAGAAGGAATCGTGGGACTTCAAAAGCTTCTGCTGGTTCAGACACACAAAACTATGCTGTACAGAAGCCCAGCTTAGCTCATCTAATAACAGCACTCAATAGCTTCCACCTTTTATTGGAAAAAAGAACAAAGCAATTCAACGATTATATTTCCCACTAACATTGTTGCAAGTCCGCAATTCTGAAAGCATCTAATTTCATTTATCACACTGCCAAGGACAATCATTTCTATTAATGTCATTATTTCTTTTAAATTTAAAGCAATCCTAGATATGCTACCAGAATTTTTAGCATTAGCAGAAAATATATATGCTTCACGCTGCAACCTCTACCACTGAGAGTTTTCTTAAACATACAAATGCCTCTAGAGGCAGATCATTTCCTATTCTCTGCTGCCTTGTATCTTTTATGTATTATAATTAAAACATTGTCAATAACACAGTTCGTTGCTTTTGGGTTGTAGTGGCTGATGTTGAACATGGAAAATCCACAATCTGGTAAGGGATTACCTACAGGAAAATAGCACACTTTGCTCAAGGAACAATTGTCCCAAGATGAGATGTAATGGCATCTTGTGTGCCTGTTTAAAAAAAAAAATCATGTTGGTAACCCAGACAGAATTCCATTTAAACTTCAACTGATTGGGGTGATAGAGAAGTAATAATGCTTCTAGCACCTCTGCTTTATTCCAGCACAAAGAAGTTACTTCTGTCTTCTTGTGAATTCATACTTACAAGGGAGGAACAGTGAATTGTTCCCATCTATCTGCACAATTCACTCTAAGAATAGAACAAAAAGGGATGACCAAAACCTGTCAAACTTTTGACTCTGATTGGTGGCAAAACAAACAGGGGAGTAAGGATGGACCCAAACAAAAGAGCCAGAGAGAGAAAGAGAGAGGAGCGATTTCACCCTTTCTCTCCCTCCATCAGGCAGAGAAGTCCCTGCTTGTGGAGATGCTTCATCTGCAGTTTTAGCCCAACTACTATCTCGGTGTCCAACTTGCCATTTCCTCAAAGGATACCCCATAGCCCCATAAAACGAGGCTCCAAAGGATGGGAGCATTGTGGTCAAATTGCTTTGGAAAACACAATGTTCTCTACCTCCTTGCTGGAGAGAAATTATACACATTCTCCTCTAAAGTCTCTGAGAAGTCCTGCAAACAAAGAAGCATGTTTGGCTCAGAGTGTATCACATTTATTTGTTTTCAGATTGCTCTATCTCTTTCTCTCTCTTTCATCTATCTCTCATCTATCTATCTATCTATCTATCTATCTATCTATCTATCTATCTATCTATCTATCTATCTATCTATCACCTATCTATCTCTCTATCTAGTCTATTTGGGGAAGTCTGTTTAGAAACATTCTCTTAGTACACACTTTGGCAAACACTGGTAGTCACAACATACAAGGAATCTCATTTTCCTGCACTGTCAGCCTCTCTGGAGGACAAACTCTGTCTTCTAGAATGCATCACTGATTATGTTTTCTAAGAGCAAAGTAAAGTCTACCAAGCCTGAGTGTGGTATTATGGGGATCACCAGTGACCTATTGGAAATGAGGGAGGTAGTGAGGGTAGTGGTAAAGAGGTGTTGTCTGTAGCTCTTGCCTGAGGGAAATTCTGCAAGTATGTGTTAAGGCATCACAGAGCATCCTGCACCTTTAAAGAGCTGTGTGGAAGAAGGGATGGAAACTCTACCAAGAGTTTGAGGAATTAATAGAAAGAGGAAAAGGGAAGGGATGAGAGTGATACTAGTTGATATTTACTGAACATTTACTATATGGCAGGCACTGTGCTAAATGCTCTACTTACTAATTCTTGCACCAGCTCTATGAAGCTGGTACTGTTTGTTTTATTTTTTTATCACCATTATACAGATAAGGAAACTGAGGCTTCAAGAAGTATATGCTTGTCCAAATTCAGAGTTGGGAATGGGCAGAATTAAAACTCAGATCCCTATCTGAAAGGCATCAAACACTGTGGGCTTTAAACCACTTATTTCCTCTAGGAGAAAGCCTGGGGACAAGAGGTGGGGGCTGCTGACATATGGGAGAGGGTTGGTGCTGTTGTGGAAGAAATGTGCATTGGAGGGAGGGTATACCAATTGTCTTGCTGCAAAAATTCTGGGTTATAAACTGCTTCAAAACTCAGTGACAAGCAATGAACAATATTTAGCTCTGGAGTCTGCAGGTTGCCTGGGCAGTTCTGATCTTGGCTGGGCTCCCTTGTGAGTCTTTGGTCAGCTGCAGGTTGGCTAGAGGGCTCTGCTGATCGTGGCTGGGCTTGTCACATTTGGGGGTCAGCTAGTGGTGGTGGTCTAGATTGGGCTTGGCTTGGACAACAAACTGGGGCAACTTGGCTCTACCCCATAAGTCTCATATTCAGAGAGATTGACCTGGGTGTGTTGTTAAGGAGAAGGTAGAGGGGTAAAAGAGGATATGGAAATGCAGTGTTCAAACCTCTGCTTGCCTCGTGCTTGCTAACATCTTATTGACCAAAGCAAGTTACATGACTGAGCCTAGAGTCAACTAGTAGGCAAAGGGTATGGGTCCAGGGAAGGTGATGAATATATCACAGAGGTGATGGGTCCTGATTAGCGGATCAAGGCAGCAATTTACCTGAGCGCTTCTCATCTCTATCGTACAAAAGTCCTTCTTACTGAACTAGTGTAAGGTAGAGGGTCATGTACTAATGGATGATGGACTCCTTCCAGAACAGCCAGTGGGCAGTGGGGGCTCCCTGTCCAAGGGGACCTATACACCTCTCTCAGAGAAAGTCAGAGCTGGACTTGGTGATGGGCATTCTGAATCTCACACTGGCCCCTTGTGTCACTGGCAGAGCCTAACTCTACAGCTCACAACAGTCTCATGGAGGAGCCAGAGTGAACTTTAAAAGAGATTTAGAACCCAGGGGACAAACTCAGATGTAAGCAGGAGTATTAAGTAAATGAAGGCGAATTCTTTCAAGATAGGCACATTTATTTTCCTATATAAAATACAGAGAAATATTCTTTAATTCAACATGGAATTAAAATATTCCCTCCCCTGTTTTTCTTAAAACAGGGTCCCCTCTGCGTCTAGATTTTGCTTTCCCACTTTGGTTAGCATCATAGTTATAGGTGTCTATTTCTCCTGGTATAAGAAAAACACTAATCAACAATACAATCATGAGGATAAATGACCAGTTTAGTTGGTTTTGGCGATGGCATGTGTTCGGGTGTGGTGGATACTGTAGTGAAATGAACAACACTCAGTCCATCTGTTTCTCAGCTACAGCCACCTCTGTCGGAGGTTACTTATATAAATGATGGAAACGTTTATACAGTGGCTCCGTGATCTATACAGTGGCTCCGTGTTCTAGAAAGTGACATGCAGATGAAATGAAACACATCTACAGTCTAGACGCAGTCCTATCAGCCACTGGTTTTCAGTCTCTGATCTAGGCTAAGATCAGACTCCTATAGACGGGGAATCTGAGGCCCAGAGATGGGAAAGGACTTGCCAGAAGTCACAGTCAAATTCAGAGATTAGAGTCAAACTCCTTAGCATGGCTCCAAGTCTGGCCTCAAATACCTTCCCAAACTGTTTTCTGTGATTCTGTCTTCTCAGTTCCTGAGTATCCCGTGAGCTGGCCTCTCCAGACTTACTTCTTTAGGCCTTGGCCAGCCTGGGATCTCTGCCTGGGATGCC